>JAUMJK010000353.1:707500-910000 GCA_033558105.1 Coccyzus lansbergi
ATTCTACTTTATTAATGTTGTGTCCAATTATGGAGCTATATATATATTGCTTATTCTAGTGAAGCTGGTTGATTTTCACATGTGGGTCTTTCTTATTACCTTAATCAGCAAAAACACATATACTATTTTAACCTGCCCTTGTGATCATCTAAGGATTAATCTGACATCACATAGCTAATTTAATGCATTTTCACATTACTATTCCTGAAACTTACCATGGTAAATTGGAAGCTTTTCTTCCTGTTTCTTCTAAATTGATAAACCCTTTCATCTTATGTACAGTTTGTTCATACAAGCTGAGATCTGTTGGAAGGTCTGACTTCCCTCTTTGAGTGGTGCTATTGATTCATCATCTTTGGTTCTACCTGAACAGGATATTACCATCTCTAAGAAACAATACAATAGGGTTACTGTTAGGGTTAAGTTTAAGATTAGGGTTAGAATTTGGGACTGTCTCCAGATAGTCAGCCCTGTGGAGGGCTGGCCGTGGAGATTTGCCCTAAACCCTGATCCAGAACCGAGTGTCAGTTTTTATAGTTTGTTAGCTGTCATTTGTTGATACCGAGGATGCTTAATTCTATGCAGAAACCCCTGAAGGACTAAGCAGAACCTTAGTATCTGGTAACCAGTTCCATAGTACTCAAGACCTACTGTAAAGAGAAGAACGTTGTTCTAAATATTTGTAAAGGGTTGTTGTAAATTCAACAGGCATGTGAGTTGCTGAGTTGGTAGACCAGGAAGTTCATCAGAGCTAAAACACATGAGGGAAACCATAGACTGTTGAAGTAATGAAGGTCTCCATTGTTTGCACTATGTAGGGCAGGTTTTAATAATGACACCACAAAGCGCACTCATCTGCCTCATCTGCTTTTTTTTTAATCAAAGTATTTAAAAACAAGTTCCTTCTTATTTTTCTGGGTTTGTGCTACCATCGTCTTTACTGGTGAGGAACAGTCAAGCGAGTTTACAGTCTGATTAGCAGGCATTTCCAACACCACTCATTACTTATGATGCTGGAACTCAGTATTCTTAATACAGTACATTTTCACTGACCGTATAGTTTTAGAATGTGAGAAAATCTTTTAAAATGCACAAAAATTGCTTGTTTCAGTTGAAAGGAGGGTCCATTGATTTAATCCTGATTAATCACAAAATTCTTTCTGTTTTGGAGGGGGAGATTTCTAAATTCCATTTCCTGTGTTCTAATTCCTACAGCATCAAACTGAATTTTGAAACTTCCTTATTTTGCCTAGCGTAGTAAGGTATCCGATTCTTTGTCAAGTCTTAGATATGTTTGCTCAGACAGAAATATTTTGAATGAGGAACAATTCAGTGTGTTTCATTCATCTTCAGAGACAGAAGTGGCATGCAAATGTAAAACACTGTCAAGGAGAAGAAGAGCAAACCTTGTTGCAGAAGACCATTGTCATCTGTAGGTGAATTGCTTTCAGTAAGTTGTTCTCGACTGCCAGATAGTTCCTAGGGAAAAAAAAATCCTGGTGTTATATAATGTAGACTTCACTTTTTTTCATGACAATGTAAGAGAGAGATCCAACCATTCAATGCTGTCAGGCTTCCCTGGCAAAACTACATTGCAGGTATTTGTTTTTAATATTTTTCCTTTGTGAACATTAGGTATTTCTATAGCTTTTGCTATGCGTAATTTGAGAACAAGCATACGTATATGAGTGACTATTATTGGATTTTCTGCTGTGGCTCTAAATCTCTGAAATACTTGCACTACTAGAAGAGTTTGTAATTTGAGGGTAATAGAACTACTCTTCGCATTGAATCTTAAAATTGTGTCTTGGCTTCTGTTTTTATATCCCTTTAGTAATATGTTAACATGGTGTTTTAAAGAAAAGAAATCAAAGGAAGAAAAACTCTTTTGTTCCATTTTCAGAAAATCCTTCTGAATCATGACTTTGGGTTGCTTAAAATGTGGTTTTTTTTTTTGTTTTTTTTTTTTTTTCCAATCCTCCTTACTCTTTGGGAATCCCAGGAATATGTAATTCTGAAACAGTTAAAGGAGAAGTATTTCTAAGCAAGAGACACAATAGCTTATTTCCCACCTTTGTGTGACATAAATAATTCTTACTACTAAGGGATCCAAGCAAATTTCAGTGGCTTTCAGCTGTTGTAATGAACTACAGTCAAATCTCCCTTTCTGGGCTGAGCTATAAATATGTGATGTAATCTACTGGAAGCCTCACTGGCAGGCAGGTGGTCAGGCCTACCTCAGAGTATTCTAGGTGGAATGCAAGTAACATCTTGTTAGACAAAGAAGCCTGTTTACTTCCTTATAAAATTATAGTAGTTATTGTCTTAGCTGGGTGCAGAATTGAGTAAAAGATCAGTCAAAGCATGTTAATGAATTTTATAAGGGGCTCCTGAAGGCTCCTGCCTTCAGCATCAGAGCCTGTAGCATGAATAAGAAACTATTTTTAAACAACTTCAGTATGTGTCTTGCCAGTTGTAACTAGTGGAATTTGAGGTGCTAGCAACTTCAGTATGTGTCTTGCCAGATGTAACTAGTGGAATTTGAGGTCTACAGCAGCATGCCACAGGTTTGGATTCCTGACTCCTTTACTAATGGAACAGTCTGAACTCCAAGCATGTGTCCTGAAGGACCTTCTCCCTCCATGTTTCATGGAGCTGTTGTGCTGTTCAGGTGTTATAAATGAGGTGCACACCAGAGCTGATGTAAAATACCTGAAAGCATAACAATTAAAATACATGTATCCATTAAACTGTTTCCATTACGTTATGGCTGGAAATTATGGCATTTGGCTTGTAAGGTAGACAATATAGTAAGCTTTGCTATTATCAAACTAAAAAAAGTGTTTGCTTAGCTTAGAAAAAAAAATAAATTACTCTATCACCCAGTGTTCACTTAACAGAACAACAAGACCTGCTGTTTCTACATGTAGGGCTACATTAGGCTATTGGAAAGGGAATTGCTTCTTTTGTGTTGTAATTTTGTATACTTACTAAGTTGCTTGCATTAATTAATTTCACTTAGACCTTCACATCCCTGTTCTGTCTTCAGGTAAATTCATATTCCAGTTCCATTCGAGTTCAAAAATATAAGAGTATGGAAATGGAAACCAAGTTCTGAAAAACAGGACTTTACTTCTAGCGCCCCTTGCTTTAAATAAAAAAAGTCTATTCCTGTCCCAGATATTTACACTTAATATCCACCTACCTCAACTCTAATGAATTATTCATGCGTGTATATGTGAATACTATATGTAAGGCATTTCATTAGAGAAAGAGGGCTTCTGAGTTCTGGAGCATAAACCAATATCTCCTGCTCAGGTGTTTCTTTGATATGCCAGAACATCTTTCTACTGAAATCTTAATCCAAAGTTTCTATAGTTAAATGAGTTTTTTTGCAGTTTCCAGTCACCAAGAGAGAGAGCTTTTTCATGATCCCTGTTTCTGCTGCCAGCAATCGTATTTCATGTTTCATGTATAATTTTTTCTTTGCTGGCTTATTTCTATTAAAATCTGTTTATTGTTTCAGAAATCCGTTTTGAAGTGGCATATTGCATTCCTACATCTCTAAGCCCTCTGCCCTTTTTCGTAGTCCAGGCTTTTAAGTGGAGAGGAGGAAGAAATAGGGAGAGATTTTTGTTTCTGAGGATGTCAGGCCTCAGGAGTATCCCGGCTGCATGGTTGTAGTGGGGAAACATGTCCAGGCAGTGCTGCTGCCTTGAAACAAATAGTCAGAAGCAGCAAGAAGAAACCCAAGAACTCAGTTTCTATTTCTTAGTGTTTTACAGTGCAGTTGTTGATATTGGCAAAGTGATTTTTACACCTTCAGTCTGAATATTGCTTCTTGGTTTGTCCTTATGCAATTACTGAGCTGAGCTACTCCCTCCAACTTCTTATCTGCCACCTCCTCTCTCCTGGCATTCCCATCCTCCTTCCCTTCCTCTTACCAGCCTTCCCAGTCCTGACACTCCCGTTCCCAGCTCCAGATTTTTCTTGAATACTTTATCCAGAAACTCCTGCATGTGTTTATTTAAACTCTGGTACCATCCCTATTTTTCTTAGCTCTGTGTTTCATCTTAAAGATTTGATTCAACAGCAGGATAGGCTTTGCATGTTTGTGTCATGAAAAGTTTGTGCAGTAATCTTCTACCTTGTGTAGTATTGTTCAAAGTCTGTTTATTCCTCTCAGTGGACCTCTGCATTTGTGTCTGTTGTCTCAATAAACCTATATCCTGCATTTGAATATATTCATATATTTTCAAGTACATAAAGTCCTTACCATAAAGTAAGGAAATTGTACTGTCCTATAACTGCTTCAAAGTACCAAAAAAGTCTTTTCCAACTAGGAGATGAGAAAATAACTTTTTTTTTTTTTTTTTTTTTTTGTGTGTGTGTAGAATTTTTCACTGTCTATGCATTATTGTAAGACCATTTCTGTTAAAAGCTTGCCTTTTGGGTACTCAGCACCTTTCAACTGGAATTCCAATAAAAAGAATGCTTATCTTTGCTTTAACCTCAGTAGGTTTGGCATTATACCATTAATGCAGCAAATAAGGAATATCAAATCTACTTGGTAGTACAGATTTGCTAAGGTATAATGGGAAAAATAGTGATCCTACTTTGGCCATTTTGTCACCTGTTCTCAGAGTCCAGGTTATTTTAAAAGTTCATTAATGTGCAGGAATTCATTACTATGCCACAAGACAACTGAACTTCAGTCTTGTTTGGAACTAGCTGTTTGTCTAAGGCTGACTTTTGGATGAGCAGAACATTGCAACAACTTCTTAAAGTTACTGTATTATATATAGCAAAACATTATTCAGATTGTGGATTTTTATTCCATGCTAGAACAATGGAAACATTTTGTTTCACGTATCAGAAACATGATGCTTGATTACCTCCCATGTGCATTCCCAACAAGTAATCATATAGGTTGACATCTGTGTATATTTTCAGGAATATTTTACACTTGTCATAGAATAACTGTGAATAATATTGATATCTGAATTATAAACTGAACTAAAGCACTGTATTGCACCCCCTCTGCTGTGCAGACTGTTCTACCAGAAATAACCTCTTACTAAATCACTAAAAACAGCATTTTGACATAATCTTTTTTGTTGCTGAACATATAAGATGATTTTTATTGGTGAAGGAATTCATTACAGCTTACTCCTAAGTTCATAGGAAAGTGTTTTAAGACTTGTGTTGTAATAAAAATATGAAGGTTTCAAGTCAAGCTATGTGGTTATAGTTTTTCGTCTGAAGTTATGCTACTTGCTTCTTTCAGTTTTTTAATTATTTAATATCAGGTAGGTTTCCCCTCTTTAATAACATTTACGAGTTTGTTGTCCAGTTCTAAGCAGGTAAGGGAAATAAAGGGAAGGAGGATAAAAATAAAGAAGATAAATACATAGTAGCTTTTGTTTCTAGCAGTCTGAATAAACTCTACAAACTACTTTGGGTTGGCACAGAGATAATAGGAAAAGCCACCAGTTTGTCTTTCCCCTCTATATATGTATTCTCTTTCCTCATTTACACAACACTGTCAACTACCATACTTAGGTATCACTGAGAGATGTCCAAATTCTATCTAACATGCTATGGTATTTCAAATCCTGATGTATTGTCCCTAGACACTCTTTCCTTTTGCCTATGATTTCTTCTCTTCCTCTTGTCATATACCACAACCACTTCTTTTGAACTTTCACCATGTGGAATGAATTGCTACCAACTGATACTGGCTTGGCAATAACATTCAATCTCTTACAACATTTAAAAGAGCACAGTTGAATAGAATTAAAAGTCTACCTTTTGATTTTCAAATATATTGACACCCTGCTAATTTAATTTGGTGATTTCATTGTCCACAGAATATAAGTTCTATATTTCATAAAAGTCAGACTTTGCTGAATTGTTATTTTGGGTGCCTAAGTAAACAACATTACTTTCAGTAGGTTTTAACAGATTTTTCACAACATGGGCACAGCTGAATTTGCACAGCACGAGGTCTTGTTGGGCAAAGACTCTTTGTATACAACCTACATCAAGAAGAAAAGTTGATGAGCTTAGACTTGACAAAATAAAATTCGCCCTGGGTTGGTTTTTTATATTTGTTGTTTGAAGCCTTCTACCTCTACTTCCTGTCAGGCTAACAGTGTTTTTCTCCAATTGTGCTAAAGAACAAAGTTTAACATTAAAAAATTTATTTGTATTGAACATACTTTTCTAGGTAAAGTCAGTATCAAAAGGATTTTCATGGTAGATCATCTTTCAAGTGCCGTATTTTGCCCTTTTACAAGTTAGGACTGAAGAGTCATAGTTACACAAATACCCTTTTTTTTCTGGTGGAGAAAAGCTCAAACTTGTGTTTCAATGGAAGATATTGAAGCAGATTATTGAAAAACATTGTTCTCACTCTGGCATGACTGAAGAGCAGCTTATCCAGATAATATTATTTCATCTAGTTTAAGTCATATCATAGGGTTTTATGCTAATGATTTAACTATCTCACTTATAAAATTTATTTTCTCCTGTAATTTCTAACATTTATAGTCCAAATAGTTGTCAAAATGTTGAATGTGCAAACATACAAGTTCAGTAAATGCTGAACTTAGTAGACACTTAGCTCCGTCTCAGTTGAAGTGTCTGCTTGTGCAATGTATGTCAGGTTTGGACATAACCCGATTCTTGCAAGTAATGCTGACCACCCAAGTCTCTATATTTAAATCAAAGCTTTCTTGGTTTTCAGTCACATTTTGTCTGTACTGTCTCACTTTTGAACATTAAGGCATTTTTTAACCTGATAGCCCTTTTGCTTGATTACAAAGTAGATGTATCCACTGTATATTTAAAATTAACGTCATTCTTATAGAAAGAATAAGGAGTTGAACGTAGGCAGTTCTTTACAGTCTGACTTGATTTCATGTCAGAGTGAGTTCAACTGCTGATCTGCAGTACCAGTTGTCCTTCTGAACGAGCACTGTAATTTTCTTTGAGTTGCAAAACTACTGTTAGTTATTTGTGACCAGCTGTTGTAAGGAACTGTAGACCCACAAAATTGTTGTGCATGGCTTTGTAAACTATAGATTCACGATTTTATATCAACCTGTCATAAGCGATTTAGACACCTTTGTCCCTTCTTGTTTCTCTACATCTTTCCTTGATCCAAGAGTGCCTTTTTGTTTTCTTCATACTCGCTTATCTAATTCAACGGAGAGTCCTCCTACAGGTTCTGTGATTTTGTGTTCTTCCATGTTTTGCCAGCTCTTGCCTCAGTCCTTGTTTCCAGGATCAGCTGTGCATTGCCTTGTGGTTGTTTTTCTGCTGTTTGCTAATATTTACCTCATATTACTTCACTAGCTCTGAAAATGTAAATGTAAAATTTTATATGAAATTTTATACTCTCGGGGTTGTAAATATACTCAGTTATCGGCAAAGCATAAATTTTTACATATTGAATTGCAACTCTGTGTGTGCACATACATTTATGTGTCTACTGGGGAAGAGAGGTTGTCTATTTTGCTCAATACATTTCCAAAACAGTTTGCGAGACCAGTTTGGATGAGACTTTGAACAATCTGATCCAGTCAGGGGTGTCCCTTCTTGTGGCAGGGGGTTGGAACTGGGTGGACTTCAAGGTCCCTGCCAACCCAAACCATTCTATGACGTGTTTCTGTTCATGTATACTGAGGTCAAGCTTAGTCCAAGGTTTCTGAATCCAAGTATCATGAGTAACTAATTGTTGTGGTTTGCATTTTTGTGATGTAAATCACACGATTCACATTATCTTGCAAAGATAAATGTGGATGCAAATGTAATCTCTTACATCTGCTTGTCTGGTCTCTACTATGATGAGATTTTCCATAGTTTGTGACCTCCATGGCTTTATACATGTGAAGATATTGGAGAACATTCACGTATCTGGGGAACTGGTTCCTGTTTAGCAGGATCTAGACAGACAATATGCAGAATGGTTAGATGAAGGGAGTGGTTCAGTCTTTGCTATTTTGTTATTCACATACATGTAGTGTTTCTACACCTTGAAAATAATGATTTTTATAATTGAGTGTTGTAAGGTTTCCATGTGTTGAATGTCTTAGCACTTGACTGCTACAATAATTGGCTTGAATGCTATCCTGAGAAATTTTGTGAAAATGACTGTTTATATTTGCTTTCCTCTGTATCTGAGTGCTTCTACTGATCCAGCGCTGTATTTTTCAGTAGTGAAATATCAGGTAGAGAAGCATTAAGAATGAAATGTAGATTCCATGTACTTCTTTTTTCTGTATTTTATTTTTTTTAATTAATGTTTTCAAATCTATAGTGAGGATGTATTTTAAATCCAATCTAGAAACGATATTTTCTTGAATGAGTTTAAATTGGTGAGTTTGGAGTTTTCCGCAGATGTTAATGAGTCAAGTGTAGGATTTTTTACTGCATATGCCATAAAATATTCTGTATAACAAAAATTCTATCATCAGTATAAGCTTTATAAATAAGCTATGGACTAAAAGAAGTATTTATTATAAGTACTTATAATAGATGTCAATTTTAACACTGTCATTTTTGTCATTCCAATTTATTGTGCTAAAAGCTACTGTCTTAGTTATGTTAGATTCTAAATAACCAAGCAGATAGAAAAGAAATATTACGTACTATGACTAGTTCATGATGAATTAAGAAGTAAATAAATTGCTATTAAGTCTACTCTCTTGTTCTAAGTTCATATAAAAGTGGGACTGGATGAAACTTAAGTACACAGGATTCAGGATTTGTAAATTTAAAATATACTTGGATAAACTTTACTGTTTTCCCCATGTTAGTGACATTTTTTTCAGCAGTTTTATTCAGCTGCTATAACAACAAATTAACATTTTTTAACCTCCATTTTTCAAAAAAGTTATTTCAAATTCAAAATTAAAAAAACCCCAAACAACCTCACAACCAATAAGAATATTCCATAAGCTACACAGCCCTTAAAAAAAATATATGGAGGTATGGCATATCCTCCTGACTACCCAGAGGGAGAAAATTGAATTTGAAAGGTTTTCCTTTGGTGGAAATTGCTATGTTTAATGGCTGTGCAAACAGACTGAGTGTTTCATTAAGAAAATAATTTAAACGAGCGTTTCAAAATAAGATTGACTGCAGTTATTTAATTGCAGGTTTTTGCTTCTAAATTAGATCAAATGTGTATTTCTGTTATTTCTGTGTGTTTGTTAAGAGCAACGTTTACTGGTTGACTTCGTTTTCCTCTTAGTTACATAGATACTTATTTGCATAATTATATTTCTTAAAGCATTTAAAAAACTTCAGCTGTTTGTAACACATAAGACCTTTGTTTCATCTGTAATGCTCTGCGTAACAGACTTGCACCATTATATATACACGTTGGCTGGGCATTTGGTAGCAAATTAATGTTTGCCTTGTAAATTTATGCAATTTGAAGAAAAATTTTGATACGGGCGGGTAAAATAATTGAATTAACGCTGGAAAGAGCTTTATATTGTGTCCTGTTGTGTTGAATATTTGCTTGCTCAAACACCTGAAGAAAGGTAATGTTGCCAAAAACCAGATAACCCTCTTTTCACTCAGATCTACAACACATGGCTGGAGTCTGAGGATTTATAGTTGTAGTTCTGTACAATTTGTGGACTATCAGTCTTTCTGTTACAGTTTATTCATGCATAAAATAACATTTCCTACTTTGCATAATGGTGATCATAAAAAGTTTTTGAATTGTAAAGTTCTGCAAATATGCTGAATATTATTAAAGTTTTGTAGCATCCCTGTTAGCTATTTTTTATGCTTGCCAGTTACGGGCACACTGTGCTTTAAATAAATGTGCTACAAGTTTGATAGTGTCTCTTCACACAAATAGAATTCTTCAGAAATTTGATATGTAACCATATTTTGAGATGTTACATTATTGATTATTTGTTATGATGGAGTATCTGGATGCAAAAATACCTGTATGGGCTGAAATCTATTCCCTTCCCAGCTGTTTGCACTCGGACGTTCATCAATATTTGTCTGTGTATATTACCGGGAGTCAAATTGCTCACTTCTGGTTTTTCTTTAAATGTGTGAATGCTTGAGTAACAAACTACAAATCAGAAGAAGACAGCTTGATTTTACAAGGGCCTGAGCTAGAGTTGGTAGGAGGTGGCAGGAATGCTTGTCTTCACTTTGCTGTAGATAACATTGTAAAGAATGAGACATAAGAAAAATCTTAGAATCATAGAATGGTTTGGGTCAGAAGGGACTTTAAATGTCATCCAGGTGCAATCCCCTGCCATGGGCAGGGACACCTCCCACTGGATCAGTTTGATCAAAGCCCCATCCAACCTGGCCTTGAACAGCTCCAGGGATGGGGCAGTCACAACTTCTCTAGGCAACCTGTGCCAGTGCCTCCTCACCCTCACAGGAAAACATTTCTTCCTAAAATCTCATCTAAATCTCCCCTAGTTCAGCTTAAAACTACCACCGCTCCTCCTATACCTGATAATGAGCCCCTCCCCAGCTCTCCTGTAGGCTACCTTTAGGAAGGTTGCTTTAAGGTCCTCCTGGAGCCTTCTCTTCTCCAGGCTGAACAACCCCAACTCTGCCAGACTGTCCTCATATGGGAGGTACTCCATCCTTCTGATCATCTCCATGGCCTCCTCTCACTCGCTGTAACAGATCCATGTCCTTCCTTTGCTGCGGACTCCAGAGCCAAACGCAATACTCAAGCTGAGGTCTCACGAGAGCAGAGTAGAGGGCCAGAAAGTCCACAACTTATTTGGCTACTTCTTTTCTATTAGCTTTAATTTAATTTGGTAAAGTATGTTAATGTCTTCTTGACATCAAGTGGCTTCTAAAATTGATTCATTTTTGGTATTGGGAAATAATACCACAAATGTCTATTCTGTACTTGGGAGACATTAAGTTCAGAACTGAAGTTATAGTCCATGAAGACAGTGCTTCTAGATAATACAAGGTTTTGAGTGTTTGAAAAATGTTTGAAAATGATCCAAGTAGACTCTATTCTTAACTTTTAATGTTTTGGGGGAGGTGTTGTGTCAGGTCAGATACAGTGCTTTATTATCTCCAAAGATTAAATTTGCCCCTTTTGCCTATGTAATATTTATATATGGACAGGAAATAGAAATCAGTATCCAGACTTGTTGACCCCTGAGATACAATATTGACCTCAGTGAGTATTAACTTCGCAGATCAATAAATGCTGTTATTGACCTCAAAGAAAAATCAATATCAGCTTGTTAATTTGCAAACTATGACTGCATGAAAACAGTACGCATTTTGTTCTTCATTATCACCTATTTATATCTGTATTTTAATGCCTTCAGAATTTCTGCCTAGAGATCATCATGTCAAAACATTTCAATCCTGGCTGTTAGAAGGTTGAGAGGACAGGCATTATACAGTATGGAATAAGGGATGTGCAGTACGTGTTGTTTCCCGTATCTCTTGAAAACAATACTCCAAACAGTTGTATATCACCTGTGTTGTTTTTTGGTTTTGGGCAGTCCAGTTCATTTTATTTTCTCTGGTGTACTTCATCAAAACATTGCATAGAGGTACTATATTTTAACTGCCAGAAGAACCTTTCTACATGAATAATGAATAGGATAAAAGACTGACTACTGGAAATGAGGAGACTAAAAGTGATCACTGTAAAAATCATAATTAATATACAGTAGATTCTTCCTATTTGCATAAGGAAGACAGGTTTCTAGGTAAGAATCTGCTCTGCTGCAAGCTGAAATATAATGATGTGACTACATGAAAAAGAGAAGTTTTAAATGACAAAGTATTGATGGAGAGGTGTTGTTTTGTACCATAGCAGGTTCTGTATATAAACATGGAAAAGTCAGGTTTTACATAGTTTGAAATGCCTATTGCTGAAATTCAAATGTCATAACAGTTCTTCTGCATATATATCACTTTGATATTTAAACTTTAAAACCTCATAAATGATTCAATATTACTTTGGCCTTGTTATGATCTGACTGCCAAAAAAGGCAGAGGCTGATTTTTATCTGGTCTGGAGAGTAGTGTTTTCATTCACAGAAGACAAAGCGTAAGTCTGTCAGCTTTTTACAGTCATTAATTCTGTCTGATACATCTGCAGTGATCTTCGAAAACTGATTGCTATGTTTAGAAAACTTTTCCTTCATTAAATGACAGTGTGAGAGGTGTTCAAATGCAAAAATAAAGCAATAGTTTAGTTTTTGCAGTAACTGAAGTGGCTGCGGGTATTTTGCCAGTTTGGTGGCTGATTGGTTTTACCCATTAATATCATGAGCTTACAGAACTTCATTTGTACATCCATGTTATCCTCTTGAGAGACAAGAGTCAATGATATTATACTCATTGTTTAGATAGGCAGAACAAAGCATAGTGAGGTTAAATTTAAAACAAAACAAAACAACCCCAAAAAGCAGCAGTGCCAAGCTAGTTTAATCTGAGAGGTTCAGATAAATGAGGCCAGTGCACATCTGGAAAGTTGTTTGTGGTGATATGCACTATCACTTCTGTCTTACTTAAGAAGTAGTGAATGGTCAGGAGGGATGGTATCTATAAGCCTATATAGACATCCCATATAGTAGAGACACTTCTCCTTGCTTCTCTCTGGTATTTTGAGTCATTGAGCAACCAAGGTGATTGCATTCTTCTACTAGAGACCAAAACAGAAGTGTTGCAGGAAGGTGGCAGGTCTGCGGTGGATGGCAAGTTCATGGTTCCACTGCAGGTGTAGAGAGAGAGCGTGTTAGTTTTACAGTTTAGGATTGTCTCTTCAGACCACAGAGATTGCACAGCAACACCCAGGTATTCAAAGTGCCAAATTGTCCATGGTCTGTCAGAATTTTAGTAGCAGAACTGGGAATAAAGTCTGGGGCAACCAGGCAAACTCTTGATTGTGAGCCATATGTGACTCCTTGACTCTACAGGCCACTTTGTATTTCAACCTGGAAGGTATCTAGTCTGCTCAGGAACACTGTGCTACGGTGGCTGTATCTCGTCATGACTCTAGCTCCCAGAATTATAAAGGTTGTGCCGTGGTTCCTTGATGGATGTCTGACACCTGGTGATTTCTCTGCTTTGGAAGCCTTGTCTTTAAGGCAAGCTGGACTTCCAAGAAATAGCCTTATGAATTCAAACTCCCAGTCCTCTACTGTGAATATCTAAAGCTTTATTTTCCCTTTTAATATTATCTGTAATCACTGGAACTGTTTACTTAACTGATGAGGAACTCTTAGGACTGATACAAGGTCTAACTTACCTAAAAGAAAAAGGAATATATCATCTACAATGTTTTAATTTTTAAAAAGTCTTGCTTAGGATATAGGTTATGTGGTATCTCAGAAGGGGTTCAGTTTATAACTGTAAAATCACTGAATTTAGCTTCTCAATAGATGTCACTGATGGCAGAATTACTAATATCCATAATTAAAACATTTTGGGATTTTTGCACTAAGGGTCAGTGGGGCACAAGCTAGTAATGTCATGAGATGAGATGTTCCGCTTAGCCTCTTTTTTAATTACTTTTACTCTCCACATTTGACTTTACTAAGAGAATTTTCCATTTACTTCTTATTTTGGGAAAAAGTCTCTGCACTATTAAAGTACATAAAATATTTGATGCCATAAAATGGATCTATTTTAGTTTGATAAACTAGAAATATGGTGCACTGTAAGGGTCATAGCTTATAATACAGACTGTTAGTACTTTTTCATTTTTCTATATTAGGAGATTAGTGAAAAATAAGCTCTATCAATTAAGTTTTATTGCAAAATTATCTTCAGATGTACAGCAGTGAAGATGATATTGAGTGATAACACTAGAGTGGATTTTGTATAAAGCAATTACAGCTTGAAAACCTCAATCTGAATGAAAATATTGCTCAGGGTTTTTTGTAATCTACCATTAATACCAAAAACCCACTTCCTTTATAAAGTGCTTAAATTACCTCTATTAAACACAAGACATTGTGTTTGTATGTGCTACTGTCTGAAAAATACTTTACTAATACCTGGTTTCACTGCTCATGCTTTGGTAAATCTGTAAAGTGCACATAGGTGTATGGTTCCACCTCTTAAGAAGATTCTGTTTATAGTGTTACCATGTTTTCCTAAAGGTATTACTTTGTTTATATGAATATCAGAGTTCTTAATTGAGAAATTATTTTACTTATCTAGGGACAGTTTGATGCTATGAAATTTTTTTGCATAGTTAAAAGCAATGGATGAACCTGAGATAAGTAAGCCAGGCTTTTCCGCAGTATGATGTAATAAATATAAGCCAAGTATGTTTCCTCGATGTGTTATTCTGGAGCTGAAAGTGCATTGAGTTTTGTAAAATGCATTTTAAGAACTTCAGAAGTGAATTGTTTAATTCTGCTATTAATGAGTGGAATATATCTGAATGCTCAAATTATTCACCGTGCTCCAGTTTGCCATCCCACTGAAAATGGGACAGGCAGCCCCTCAAAAAAACATAAAGGATTTGGTTAATCTGGAAAAACAAATCAAATTGTTCATGAGCTGCAAAACAGTTATGTCTCTGTTAATGGCATAGGGAATCATACATGTAATATTCACTAGTTTTGGAACAGCATACTGCAAAATGTTTTGAGTGCAGGTACGAGAGAAGTAGCTCTGTGAAATGCCTGGTTTGCAATCAACTGAACAGTATCTTGATGAGGGTCAAATAATTTCACAAGTGTATCAGTTGCACTCTGTTGTTTCACTGAGAATAAATAGTTTGTGGCTCTGACCAAATCTCCAGTGATGCCAGCATGAGTCAAGACAACTGAGTCAAGTGGTTACAGGTTTCTATCCTTTCAAATCGATCAAATTGAAATAGTCCATTAGGAATTGATTTAAATCAGTTTAGATAAGATCAGCTTTAGTCCTGGCCCTTGAGGCTTTGGCTACTGAAAGTTCACTTGAAGCTGGACATATACCAGCTCCACAGGCCATCAACTTTATTAGTGTGGAGATAAGCTGATTAGATCTTGTCAATCAAAGGTGCCAATATCTCAATTGAGTGTCTCCCAGTCTTTTTCTCCTTCTTTGTTGCCCGCTTCAATGCCTTAAAGAAAAAAAAAAAAAAGAGAGAGCAAGCAAGAGAGAGATGTGTGGTGTGCATCCCCCTGGTTGTCACCAAGCAGGGTGCAAGGGGACTGTGATGATGTGATGACTATATTAAAGAGGACATCAATTTGTTTTAAAGTGTTTTGATTTTTTATGGTGGCATTAAGAGAGAGAACATCGTGGTTGCAGCTTTACTAGAAAGCAAAGAGTTCTAGAAGGAGAAAAAAAGAAGTGTTTCTTTGAAACCTACCGGGTCTTTGAGTCTTGCTGTGCCAATGGGCGCTTAAGTGCTCCTGTAACTGGCATACTCTGATCCACCACCAGCTTCAGTACTATTCTTTTCTCTAAATTATTCATTTATATAAAATGAAAAGATTTGTGGATGTTTATTCCTTGCAGAAGTTATTTAAAATATATTTTTTAAATGCAGCCTGTTGGGGAAATGTTTGGTTATGCCACTAATGAGCATGATGTATTGTAACAATCTGAGAAATTACAGCATGAATTAAGGTCAGGTTAGAACATACACAGTGAACCCTGTCTCTGAAAATGAAGCTATGCATGCACTGAATAAATACATGCAGGTATTTGCATCTCTGCTTTGTAGAGGAAAAAATAGATAAACAGAACATCAGCTGCAAAAATCTAATAGTGCAGTGTTTCAGCTTTAGGCTCCATCATATAGTTAAAGACGGTATAGAGGAAAACGGGGCTTTTGTTCTTCACATCTGAAGTTTGCTCACACCATGCCTCCCTCATACTTCAAATGCAGACAACAGAAGCCCGTCCTTTTCTTCCATCACCCTACACTCACCACCCAATGAAGGCTGGAGCTACAGTGCTGCAGAACTACATTGCCACACTGGATTATCTCTTTATCAGTTATTCTTCACTCCACTGTATCAATTTTCCACTAACCAATCAGACACTCTTCTTAGAAAAGACTGTTTGACTATTTCTTCTAGATAAATGTGTTTATAGCTGCACCAGTCTACACAGGCAATTCATGTGCTACACGTCTTGGGACAGAAAGGGAATTACTTGCTCCTTCCAGAAGACTTCAAGTGTGTCCCCTCTAGTTACTGCTGCTATTTGAGTATATTCCAGGGGAAAAAACTGAGTATTTGTGTGAAGATCTTAATTATTCACTTGAGTACTGGAGTTCACATGTAACTCTGTTTTTTATTGTAAACTGCAACACTATGTATTTACACGGAACAGAAAGATGCTCTTTTCTAATCTCACCTTTGTTTCCTGCCAGTCGTTCTTGCCAGCTCCCTGTTCTGTCTGCATGCAGAGAGAAGTTCATAGCCAACTTTAGCACAAGGAGGAGATCACAACAGTAAACTGTTTGCCTTGTTCAAGTAGGAGTTTTCTTTTGCCACTCCCCCCCAAAAGGATAAAAAGTTCCAAGCACTTTTAAAGACACTTACATGGGAAGAAATTGTAGGGAAGAGCAGCCTCATTGCCTTATTGTAGTTAATTAGAATTCCTCCATATTTAGATGGGATTGTTGAGTTGTATTTTTTTTTTCTGTCTAATACACTGTTAACATCTTCTATGCTGCAGTTACAATCAATCAGAAACAAATGTTTTTTGAGAAGTTATTGAAGGAAATCTCTCCAGCAGATCACTAATCCGATGACACACCTTTTTGCTCCAGCTGTGTCCCATGTTGAAATCACTAACTCATTGTTTAAGATCTCATTTTTGAAGGCTAAAATGAAATGTATTGGAGTTCTGACTTGCTCCTTGATTGATCATCCTTACCTTCATTAGTTATATTTTTTTTTAGTCTGATGTTTGTTTTTAATATAGGGGTCTTAAAAAACCCACATTTTTTTACTAGTTATGTGGAACTGCATAGCATGGAGCTGAATCAGCAGTTAAAAAGCATGATGATAGTATTTGGTAGTGATCTAGTATGTTGTGATAAGAACTAGATAGCTTGGTCATCATTTCTGAAATAATTTGTACATTCTTGAAAATAGGGTGAGCTCAACTTGAAATTATAGATCGATGGAACATGCCTTTTGTCTTGGCAATTCTGAAAGTATTAAATAACATTTTTATCTCTTCTTTCAGTCAAATAGCAAGTGGACAAGCTGAGCTCTGTCTCCATGGCTGAGTACAACGTAGTTCTAGTACAGTGTTTATTTCAGCAGGCCTTTCAGTTAATACTTAAATTCAGCTTAATATAAGGCTGTAGATGACAGTAAACACAATTTCTAGAAGGATGCTTTTGCCAAGTGAGCAGAGATTTTTGGCAAGTTTTTACTCGAGCTAAAACTGCTACTGAAGTTATTTGAAATTTGCATCCTGTGTGTGCTGTACTTGGGGATGAGTGTGCCTAATGAAAATTATATATGCTTGTAAACATCCTCCCATTGTTACTTAATAAAAGCAAATCTAGAACATTGCCAGAAGGACTTGTATGTTAAGGCTCTCTTTGACAGCAGATTTGTCGTGTTCTCATTAGAAGCGCCTAAAAGTAATTTAAGGAAGATCTGTAACTTTGAGGCCACCATCTTGAGGGAATGGTTTCAATGTAGTGACTCAGTTTTGGACATAAATAAAAAGCTGGCTGTGCTTAGGGGTTTGTTTTTTTTCTTTGGAAGTTTTATTGCTAAACAACCAAGAAACCTCTCTGGTTCATTACATTGTTACAGCTCAGATGTGAAAGCTTGGAAGTATCTTCATCAGAACAGTCTTTTTCCTTTGTGTTTGGTTGGGGTTTTGTTTTGGTTTGTTTTTTTTTTTCATTAAAAAATACTTATTATCACTGATGATTTCATAATCAGCTAATTAGCATGTTTCAGTGAGGTGGTGTAAAGTGAAATATAAGGACTGGAATTAATTCCTCTGTGTACATGTACTCCATGTAGTCCTTTCACAAAGTTCCCCCAACCATCTTCTGGAGATAATATTTGCTGACTATGCATATGCTGATTAGCTCAAAGAGGTATATTGCTCATGTGACATTAAGGTATCCTCTGTGAACTATCACAGTAGCAAAGATGGTATGATATTAAAAAAAATAGAATCAATATTTTTTTTTTTATGTTCTTCCTTGGAGGTTAGTCTATCTTCAAGCATTAGAGGGCCACAAGCATCCATTTTCCCTGCTTACCCTGCAGTCTCCAAGTTTTTAATCCAGGGAGAAATATAAGCGAATATTGGAAAGTAAAGTTATAATTACCTAAGCTTCCATTTCAGAAGACTTTTGGTTTTAACAAATTTGATAGAAAATGTAATTCAGAAAAGACCCTCACTTTACTTTTTAAAACCATATTGTTGAATTGCGAAGTAATGCAACTTTTCTGTGCTTTTTTTAACAACATTCAGATGTCTTTAATCTCTACATTTGTAGAATTCTTATTACCTTAAACACAAATCACTTTCAGGAAAAGTCCTACAAGGAGGGAGGATTTTGCTTAAATGGGGGAAAAGAAAAAGAAAACAAAAAAGAGGCAGAGAGAAAGAGGGAGGAAAAATCTCTTCCTGTTTCTTCCCTGAGGCTGAACTGTTTATCACTCCATCCTTGTTCGATAGAAGTGAATTTTATAATAAAATTTTCCCTAATCGGGCTCTGTCAGTGAGGTGTCTTATCGTGGGGAGGAAAATGACACCGATCCTATCGAAAAACAGAGACGATGTCACAGTGTCCCCAATCACAGCTACTCAGCTTCCATATCTACCTTCTCCACAAACACCAAGCACTGCTTTTTCATAAGAACATCAAAACCTAGCGAAGTCATTAAAATTGCACCCGCGTAGAGTTGCAGGGATCAGCCGCACTAGCGCAAAATGGGATGTGGGAAAACAGACTCTCTAAATGTGCTAATTCCATTGTCACGTGTTTACGGCTTAATTTTAATCAGTTAAAAAAGCCACACATTGCAATAAATTAGCATTATCTTCTGTGACACCAGAGGACACAGTTGGTTCAAGGATTTAGAGGGTCGCTGGCAACAGTATATAGTGTTACAGACAAAGTATTTTTACGCTTGAACTACGGTAGCTAAGGTGCAATCCCCAGTTAAGACTGCAAACAAAGACTATAACCCACACAGTACTAAGTTCAACATACAGACCACCTTCAGCCTGGAGACAGTGTAGAATGCTAAACTGAATATTCCTGAAGAACTTTTTCTAATTTAATGGTTAAAGGTAATTTGTTGGCCAGTATAACTGCCATTACAATTCAGTAGCATTCTCTTGTGTGTCCCATACCATAAGGAAGAAAGATCTTTTGGAAAAATCCCTTTGCTGTATTTGCATTCAGTCTCTAAACTGATAGTGCTTGTTTGCATTGTGCCATTAGATTTCTTCCTCAAACCTATGCATTGCGTTTTCTCTTCCTCTACTCCTGAAAATGTGGGTAAATCAGTCAACGCAAACCAAAATGTGATAGGTGTAATACTGCTGCTTCCAATGAAAGGTTTATGGAAAGTTTAAGTTTTCTAATTAGGTAGTATCACAGATCACATGAGAATTGTACATGGTATCCGTCTCTACTCCTCCCATTTTCTTTCTTTTCCTTCCCCCCTCCCTCTTAGACATGTTCTTTCACTTGAATGTGGCTGATCAAAATGTTTATAAGCAGCAGGAGAATTATTTGCTGTGGAGCAGTATGATCTTACTAATAAACATCCATTTCACTAAAGCTGTATCTATAAAAGTTGTCTGGATTTATTTCAATGGATCAAACATGAAAAAAGTGTACAACCATTTTAACTCTAGACTGACCAAAGAAACAGTTGGGGTAGGAATTTCACTTAAAATGAATGAAACTGCTCCTTCTAGGATGTGAACGCATCCAGAGCTGAACAGAAATGTCTGTTTGAAACAGCACTGAAGAGCACTAAACAAGTACATAAAGTCACTACTGCAAAAAACAAGGTGTGTTTAGCATAGGTTGCAGGTCATCACTCTGCCGTTTCCAACATTTGATATTTTGGCTTGGACAATTTAGTGCCTCGTATGTAGCATATCATTTCTGTGCATTCTAAACCCTACAAGCTCTTCAAAAATAAACATGTAGGTGGTCAGAGAAACTATTAAAAGTCAGTGATGAACAGCCTTAACAAATAAAGTGAAATTAGTATAGGGATCTCTTCTGCATATGAAGAAAAAGGATAGTTTGACATTTTTGGAAACAAAACTGTTTTAGATGGAAAACAAAGGGACAACGTTATCTGAGCTGAGTGAAATCCAGGATCTTTTCTTTAATTGTACATTTATTAAAAATATGACATGGTAACAATGAAAAGTAAATTCCTTAAATGTTTTTTTAAAAATGGGTTTGCGCTCTACAAATTAACTTATACATGATTAAGTGATACCCTTAAACAAGTTTACTGTCTGATTTTTGTAAATTTAATATCTATTTCTATGCTTGTGGTTTCCTTACTGATGTGGGTTTGTAACATGATGCAAGCTATGTTTTCTTACACTTCTTACCTGTTTAAACAGCTTGAGTAAATACGTGGAGTCATTTTATGAGTATAATAGAAAAAAAAAATAATTGAGTGCCAATGTAAAACACTGTTCTCTTCTGTGTCTGGATTAACAACAAACTCTGCATGACAAAAAAGACTTCTTTATGTCAGTATACTTGGCTTTATAAAGACCATCATGACTTTGTTCTCTAAAACAAAATATAAACATCTAATTGTTTGGAAGATTTTACTTGAGAATTTTGCCACTACATTTCTATAGATGTGTGTCTGTATTCTATTGTGAAGGGAGTGAAGTCTTATTTTTTTTTAAAGTGCATTTTATTTTGATGTAAAACCTGGGTAATTATACAGAGGAGTGTTTCTTTAACTAAACAAAATGCACTGCTTGCAGGTTTCCCCAGTTAAGACCCCTAAGATTATTCAGCTCACTTATAAAAAGTGATACAGGTCATGACACATCACAGCCAGGTTTACGACATCCACTTTGAATGGACTAAGTGGTATTATTACCTATCTGACATTTTTTTTATATAGTTCTTTAGAGGCGTGAGCTAGTTGGTCTCTGGCTTTCTTGCTTTCTCTCTCTCAAAACTGCTCTATTCTGACAATCCACTCTCAGATCCTGTACTGTAACTGATTTGTGACCAAATTTAAGCAGAATTGCTGAATTTGGTTTCTTTGAACTGGGTGTAGATTGGGATGTGGAAGTGGGAGAGCAAATTTGTGTTAGATGCATGTATAGTATTACTTGGTGCTTATATTTGATGCTGTTGTACTAAAATTCTTAGCTAAGAATTTGCTTCTTACTTAGGGTAGTAAAATATCTTACGCTAAATGTATCACTTTGAAAACAAAAGTGTACATCTAAGCAGTTATTTTTTCTCTGAAAAGATGAACACAAAACAACCAATATTAATGTAGCCAAATGTGCACTTTAAAGGTTATGAGGTGAAAGAACATTTTTTAATATATATTTGCTTGCATTCTGTAGCATCTTCTTGATATGAGTAAGATTCCCTGTTTCAGATCTAGTTTTACAGAAAAATTTCAAAATAATTGATGCTTTTTTCATGAATTCTACACAGAATCACTTGATTTTCATCTTTTCATGTTGTGGATAATTTTATTAATTTCAATCCCTAAGTATGCGTATTGCATTAAAATAGCCTTTCCTTTATGCTGCCCAGCACTTTTGAAAATTGTAGGTATATTTGCTTATCTAAATGCAACAAAACCAGAGGGTTGGCACTTATTTATAGAGCTATAAACTTCCTGTGTTATACTTTTGCACACATAGGCTGCGCCATTGAGCCACCACTCAGATAAAACTGTTTTCTTACTTGATATTGTGTAATGGGCGGAACTGAAGATGTACTTAACAGAACTGGATATCAGCATCTTTTTGTGTTTGTTACCATAATGGAATTTGGGAAAAACGCAGCACGTTTCTAAGTACCTACTTGAAACATTAGTCAGTGTCTTATAAGTTTGACCCTATTAGATCTTTTTTGTATCCATAAATATCCTGTAGTTACTTTTAAATACTGTATTTATAACACAGTTATTTGTTCTTTTGAAATATATATTAATTTCCTATTAAACACCTACCTGTATTCCAGGGATATTAATAAACTTACCAAAAAAACCCATCTGGCTTTACTTGAGTAAGAGTTAAAAATACAGTGTTAATAATATGCAAGTAGTTAAAAAGTGGTTTTCCTGAGCAAGATTTAAACTTAATTCATTTCAAAAGGCATCTGTTACTCTAATTAAAGTAGCTTTTTCAAAAAGTGTGAAGGTACTTTAACATACATATGTTTGTGAGTGTGTGTCTATGTGTGTATATACAAACACATGCATACACTTTTAATTTAGGTATTGAATTTTATCCCTACCGTAAGATCAACCAATTAACCTCTCTATCTGTGAAAGGGATTTGAGAAGTCAAAGTGAATATTATTGCTGCTCATCTAATTGAAGATATAAAATGTCCTGTAAGTCTAGGCAAAAGATTATTCTGTTCTGCTTAATTTGTAATACACATTAGTAATGTATTTGCATAAACGCTAACCACATCTAATATCGGGGGTAGGGGGGATAGGATCTCTGAGCAGTGTGTTCAGGATTTTTAGTTTCCTGGTGTTTCTTAACTTTCTGTGTCAGATATTTGATATTTTTGAATCAGGATGCAATACATGAAAAATGTGTTCATGTTTGTATGAAATTAACTATCTCTTAATGATATGGAGGTATAAGAAAAAGAAAGAATTACCACGGTATTGTAACCATTAAAGCTTCAGTTAATAACTGATAAGTGGTGTAAACTTCATACTCTATAGATCTATGATACATTCTAAAGATGCTGTATTCATTTCAGAAGACCTTCTGTTTAGAAACATGTGTGTTTTATTTTGAAGTTTTTATGCACATAGTCTCTATTTTTTCTGACTGTTGTCATTATAACTGGTTTTGCATGTGCCTGTGTGTCTCTGTGTGTGTGTTCTGTTTATCAATCTTTGCGGGAAAAAAAATAGCTTTTGTGGGGGTATACATGCAGTTTTAAGTCATTTATTTGCATCTTTGAAAACCTGTTTTGTAATACTGTAGCTGGAATTTTTTGTCATTGTGGATTCAGGATCCAACTTACCTGAAACACAAATTCTGCTTTGTCCTGATGAGATCACTTCTTATGAAGCAGAAAACAATTTGAAATGGTAATTTTCAAAACTTTTCAATATTAATTTCAGATGATATAACAATGCAATGTAATTTTATTCTAATGCGATTCTCTAAGGGTATTATTCTGCCATTTTTGTAAGTTCATATGTAGTGATATCGTCGTTTTTCATTACCAGTGTACTATGATGTATTCTGAAAGTGTATTGTCACATAAATGTTTATGTACTTAATTTGTTTAGGAGGCGTATGTCTGTGATCCCTAAAAAAGCACAGCAGAAATTACTGTATAAGGAGCAGCAGAGAGAGTCATTAGGTTTGAAGTCTACCTACCATTTATATATAAAACAATTACAAAGTAATCAGAAACTCTTCCTTGTTTTCTGGTATATTAAAGGGATGTTGTTTAAATGTGGTGCAGCAGCGTGGGCAAGTTTATTTTATGCCAGTGCAGCTGGGGTTAGGAAATCTGCAGTATCTGCAGCTTGTAAGTATAATACAGCCCCACAGATCTCTGGTCTTGTGGTTGTTTTTACTACATATTACTTTGCAACTCGTATTACCATAGTGCTAAGGATCCTTGTCTTAAATGAACGCTCTGTTGTATTATTTGCTGTTCAAGGAAAAAATACTTCCAAAACCCTGGAAATCAAATAGATGAGTATTAACAGGTTGAAAAGGAAAAGCAGTAATGATTATCATCCTGGGCAGGGATCTTGACGCATCTGTGGCCTGCACATGCTAAGTTTGGGGCTCTTGTTTTTTCTTCTCACAAGCAATAGACATCTGACAAAGGGATTGGGAAAGTTCTTAGGGAAAAATAGTAACTGCAATCAGCAGTGAGGTATTTCCTTGCAGATTTGACTGGTCTCTTTGGCCAGTCCACATACTTGCCAAGCGGTTGACTGCTATACTAAATAAAAATCTATAAAGTACTTTTGGCCCAGCCTGGAAAATGAAGATGAGCAACTGAATTTGATTAAGGGAGGAACTGAAACTGGAGGCAGAAGTGAATGAAATAGGTAGAGGGAAGCACTGCAAAGAAAGGGTAAGTTGCCCAAAGCACTGGCTAGAAAAAGATTGGTTTTGTCAAGGCCAGGAGAGAGATTGTCAGCAAAAGCTGATGAAAGCCTGGACAGGAGATTTCCATATTGGTTGATATGTATCAGCCCGTGTTTCTGTATTACCTAGAAAGAATCTTCAAGAATTTAAACCTAGTCTGGTAAAAAGAACCTCAAGATTATACTTAGATGATATACAGCAATGATACTGCAAGAAAAGAGAAGGGAGTTAGCAGGGAGAGTTCAAGATGGTAGAAAGTTGAACAATACTGTTCTAAGCATGTTGAGATTGAACCAAAGACTGGATATATTCAAGTAGGTCCCTGTAAGAGACAAGTCTTTCTAGATCATGTACTTTTTCTTTAAAGCTAGATTCTACTGTTCATAGTCTCATTTAATTCTGTTGTCAAACAAGTACTTAACATAATAAATCAGGAAGCTAGAACAAAATTGAGCAGCCAAGTTTTAAAGTGAAAACCTTCATTTGTCTCATGCAGTATACCAAGTAATGTGTTATGATAGATAAAGTAGACAGAAAAGGTCAAAATAAAATCACATGTTTATTCTCCAGATGGTTAAAACTCATGGAAGGAATTTTTTTACAGGTTTTGTTTTATAGACAAATGGCTGCATATGAATGTGCACACTTACGTTTTTTCAATAATTTGACTGTAACAGCACAGTGCTTGAATATTTCAAAAGTGTTACAGATCTAAGACTTAGTTGTGGAACCTGTAGGAGCAAGGACAAAATGTGTTAAAACCAACTGTTTGGTTCAATGCTAGTGATGGACTGAGCAATGCCAGAGTAATGTAACTGTTTGCCATCATGGGGAACATTTGAAATAATTGCTGCAGTCTTAGGAGGTAATTTTATATTTGTACCTTTCGTATGTACACCTAGACATATATAGTTTCTCTCTTCCTTTTTTTTTTCTGTCTCTTGATATATATGGACATACATATGTACAATTCATAAGTAATGTTTGGGAAGTACTAATGAAAACCCTGCGATTTTGTGATCATGTGAATAGGGGAATGGCTCATTCTAACAAAATCTTTATAAAATAAAGTATCCTCTTTTTCAGACTTGAGAATGGACTTGTGTTCCAAATCATTTGTCTGTCATTTCAAACTATATCTAAGAAAATTTTTAGCTCCTCTGCAAACCTTTTCATTTTGAGGTAGTCTAGTTTGCTAATATGGCAGTAACCTGTTCAGTTCTGGCTTTGGTTTGTGAGATGGAGTCTAATAATTGATTCTGAAGTTGGTGTTGCCCAGGGATGGCAATGGAGATGGCTTACATTAGGCTTGTTAAAATGAAGAAAAAAATCCACTAGGCTGTTCATAGGGGATTTATTAAAGTGTTTTGATTTTGTTTTTTTTAAACAGTTCACTATTGCAGTGATACATAAATGCTGCACAGAGATTTACGTAGCAACTGGTCTCATTTCTTTCTCGAGAATTTAATTTTGGGCCCTCTTAATTAAGAGACTTGCACCACTCTGTACACAGTTAATCTCTTGTTTTGGAATTCTTCATTTTTACTTGCATTTCCTAAGGGCCTTATTGAAAAGGTTGGATTTGCACTGTATAGAGATTCCAGTTCAACATTATCTGCTCAAGGTTTTTCATGGCTGTTGTCTTGCATGTACCCAAGAGAGAGAGAATAATTTGATCAATTTCTATTTTAACTCATCTCTAAAGAGGAGAGAAACAGCTGTCGTACCTAACGGCAGAAAATTATTAGATGTTGACACAGTTCATAAATTCATAGATTTTTAAGGACAGAGGACTATTAAATCATCATCTCACATACTGTATAAAAGAAAGACAGAAAATCTTACCTAATTATTTCAGCATTTAACTCATTAAATCATATGCATGAAAATATCTTGTCCAGAAAAACATCCACCATTGGTTTGAAGGTATCGAGAGAGAAGTTGTCTCTTTTCTTAGCAATCATTCCAATAGGGAATCAGTCAGCATTTAAAGGAGCAGGAGATCCTGTTTCTAATCTGAGTTTACCTGGCTTCAAGGTTTAGTCCAGAACTGTTCATATTCCCTTTCCTGACAGATGAGACTGTATTAGCAAGTGGAACCTTCTGCTTTAAAATATTTAGAACCATAACTTCTGAAGGGCTAAGGCTCAACTAGAAATCAGATTGGCAAAGTCTGCGAAAGATAAAAAATCTTTCAATAAATATATAAATAATAAAAGGAGGACTAAGGAGACTATACAGTCCCTATTGGACGCAGAAGGAACAACAGTGGCAGGGGATGAGGGAAAGGCTGAGGTACTTAATGCCTTCTTTGCCTCAGCCTTTAATTTTAAAGAAAGTTGTTCCCTCTGTGTACAAACCCAGGAGCTAGAGGAGCAAAATGAGGTTCCCATGATCCAAGAGGAGGTGGTCAGAACCTTGCTAGCCCCACTAGACACGCTAGACACCCACAAGTCTATGGGGCTGGACAGGATTCACCCAAGGGTATTGAGGGAGATGGCAGATGTTCTGGCCAAACCCCTTTCCATCATCTTCCAACAGTCCTGGAAGACTGGGGAGGTTCTACTGGACTGGAGGCTGATGTTGTGCCCACCTACAAGAAGGGTTGCAGGGAGGATCCAGGGAACTACAGGCCTGTCAGTCTGACCTCAGTGCCAGGGAAAGTCATGGAGCAGGTGATCTTGAGTGCTATCATGAAGCACATGCAAGAGAACTAGGTGATCAGGCCCAGTCAACACGGATTTACCAAAGGCAGGTCTTGCCAAACTAACCTGATCACCTTCTATGGCAAAGTCACTCGGCTGCTGGATGAGGGAAAGGCTGTGGATGTATCTTCCTGGACTTCAGTAAAGTCTTGGACACAGTTTCTCACAGCATTCTGCTACGGAAACTGTCAGCCTCTGGCCTGGACAGGCGCACACTCTCCTAGGTAGAAAACTGGTTGGCTGGCCGGGCCCAGAGAGTGGTGGGAAATGGAGTTGAATCCAGCTGGAGGCCAGTGACAAGTGGGGTTCTCCAGGGCTCAGTGCTGGCTCCAGCCCTGCTCAATGTCTTCATCAATGACCTGGATGAAGGCATTGAGTGCACCCTTAGCAAGTTTGCAGATGACACTAAGCTGGGTGAAAGTGTCGATCTGAACAGGCTGGACTGCTGGGCAGAGTCCAATGGCATGAGGTTTAACACGGCCAAATGCCGGGTCCTGCACTTGGGGCACAACAACCCTATGCAGAGCTACAGACTGGGAGAAGTCTGTCTAGAAAGCTGCCAGGAGGAGAAGGACCTGGGGATGTTGGTTGACAGTGACTGAACCTGAGCCAGCAGTGTGCCCAGGTGGCCAAGAAGGCCAATGGCATCCTGGCTTGTGTCAGAAATGGTGTGACCAGCAGATCCAGGGAGGTTATTCTCCCTCTGTATTCTGCACTGGTGAGACTGCTCCTTGAATCCTGTGTTTAGTTCTGGACCCCTCACCACAAGAAGGATGTTGAGGCTCTGGAGTGAGTCCAGAGAAGAGCAACAAAACTGATGGAGGGGCTGGCGAAGAGGCCTTATGAGGAATGGCTGAGAGAGCTGGAGTTGTTTAGCCTGGAGAAGAGGAGGCTGAGAGGAGACCTCATTGCTCTCCACAACTACCTGAAAGGAGGTTGTGGAGAAGAGGGAGCTGGGCTCTTCTCCCAAGTGACAGGGGACAGGACAAGAGGGAATGGCCTCAAGCTGGGCCAGGGGAGATTTAGGCTAGAGATTAGGAGGAAGTTTTTCCCGGAAAGGGTCATTGGGCATTGGAATAGGCTTCCCAGGGAGGTGGTTGATTCACCTTCCCTGGAGGTGTTTAAGGCACAGGTAGATGAGGTGCTGAGGTGCATGGTTTAGTGTTTGATACGAATGATGCAGTGGGTCTCTTCCAACCTGGTTATTCTATGATTCTATAACTAAAGTTCTTTTCAGTTTTATTATGATAACTGAATTCCTTAAATCCCTCACTGTGAAGTATGATACTTTACCCTCAATTTGTAGATCTTTTCTTTGGCTCTTTTCACTATACTTCAATTATTGAAATAGATAGTGGAGAAGTAGGGCACTTTCAGTTCAGTTTGGTGTTGTATTTCAGGCGAATATGATTCACAGGTGATTCACAAAGATTATGTAAGACATCAGGAGTCAACTTCTGTGTTGCTTTCATATTTCATGTCTGCCAAGTTATCACTGTGTGTCATACCAGTTCTGGTTTACTTTCTTTGTCTATCTGTAGAAAATGTGGTAAGGAATCAAAAGTAATTGAAGATCTCCTGAGCACTCGTGTTTTACGTTTTCTTCCTTCTAAATATGCAGTGCCCACAGCTGAGATCAACAGAAGAGTAAGTCGTATTTACAAGTATTATAAAAACTTCTGTGAGCTATAAAGTTGGTACTACAAGTGGTAACCCCAGTCTGCCACTTCTGTACAGTGCTGGTGACATTGATATCTTCATTGCAGCCCTTGATGTAGACTGAGGAGGCTAAAACCCTCATCTTGTTCATGCCTTTCCTATCCTTTCTCCTGCCACAAATCTGTACTGTAGTCATGGGATTTGTGAAATGACTTGAAGTCCATGTCTCAAGTAGCTGATGTTTTTTCCTGCCTATGAATAGCACTGATCTGTGCTAGCTCTTTTCATTATGATTTGATGGTGATGTTAAGAGTTTTAAAATGGAACGTGGCCTAGAGGGCATGCACTTCAAAGTAGCTCACCTGCCTTCTCATTGTGTTACAGTGTGTCCCTCTGGCAGAAGAAATGTCGGAATCCAAATTTTTTTTCACCTATCTGAAAGATTGAGAGTTCTAGGGTTTTGTTGTTTTCTGAAGCAGGAGCATCTTAAAGCATATCCTGCTTGGAAACATATTAAGTGGTGTGTGCACAGTGGAATAGTGCAGTGATGGGGTAGAGCGTGTTACGTCTCCTTTCAACTGGATTTAATTTTTTCACATTGAGAAACAGCTGTACTTACACAGATGCCAAATGTGTAGCAGAAATACGACTGTGTGGTGGGATTCCTAGACCTAGCTGCAGCAATTCCAGTAGGTGTTGTAGGGCTAGAAATGGTGGTATAATCATTGGTTAAAAAAAAAAAAAAAAAGAAAAAAAAAAGAAAAAGAGGATGTAGGTAACATTGAAGGGTCATTTCATACAGGGAAGTTGAACATAGGGAGTAGGTTAACAAAAATAGTGCTGGAGAAGGTTTGTCCAAGCCCTTCTACTACAGTACATGAAAAGTCAGGTTTTCTGGTTTTTTTTTTGTTTTGTTTTGTTTTTTAAATTATTTGTCTTTCCACTGCTGTCAGAGTCAAAAGCTTTTCCTGAGAAGGGGCTGGCTGATATCCAATCCTTGCCTCACCAGTCTGCATTTTCAAGGAAGTTTGATATTTCAGTAGTTCCACAGCCTCCACTTCTGAGGCTGTCTTGCCGTGCAAGCAGTGCAGCTAGCAAAGTGATTGCATTACTACCTATTCGTCAGTCACACAAACTTAATACTTTTTCATGATAACTAATAGAAAAATAGTTTTACATCTGCATTTATGAGTGTGTGAATGTGAGGTACCTGTCCTGGGTCAGACTACTTCATCTGCTTCAGGTGGCTTTCTTCAGTTGTGCAGAATCACATGATTGGCAAGAAAGTATGAACAGCTCTGTCTGGATTATCACTACCTGCCCCACGTGGAAACTACATGCTAGGTCTTTAATAGGTCCGAATTGACTTAAACTCTCAAATATGAATATGTTTCAGAACTCTGAATATGTTTCATAAAGACAAGAACCAGCATTCTTGTCTGTATTAACATCTAAACTAGCATTGAATTGTAATCAGATTTCTCAGGCCATCTCTCGTGTTTCTCTCTGCTAGAACAACCATCTATGTTGTTACAATACCTTGTAAAGCTAGAAAGAGCTTAACTTCAGATTTCAATTATTAAATTAAGCAAAAAGGAAGCAGTTTTATCCATCAGGTCTTGTTTCTTTTCCTTTCTGCTCATCCAGAGCTTCTTGGTGGTGTGAATTAAAGAGCGGAGGAGATTCTCAACTAGGGGTGGCTGACACAATTTCAGTTTTTTTAATCCATATATTTAATCCAGATATTACATTGCCAGTGTGCAAAGATCTATATATTTTATTTCTAACTGCGCATTGCACTGAGGAAATCCAAACTGTGTTGATAGGGCTGGCAACGACTTCATTATCGGGTTTAGTTCTAGGAACCCACTTTGCTACTATGTGACCTTTTACACTTGTCAGTATAGTCAGTGGATTTGTGCTGGTGTAAAATTGGAATAACACAATAATGAGTGAGGCCCAGAAAACAGCAGACAGCAACCTATTGGTATATTTATCACTTTTAAAAGGTTATGGCAACTTCTATTGGCTTATGTAAAGATATTTTTTTTTTTTTGTTTAGTTAAACCTTGATTTTGTGTGCAAATCACATAATCAGGATCTCATTACATTTTTATTTTAAATTTATACTCAAAACCTGCTTTAAATTGCTGCATTCATAGGCTTTATAACCCACGATGCTTTCTTATGCTTTCCACACCTGATGGAGTTTCACAAGGTATCTTAGTAGAGTATGTCCTGGTATATCCTTCATGTCCAGTGCTGAGGTGCAGCTGGGTGAATCATAGAATTGTTTGGATGGAAAAAAAACCCTTGAGATCATTGAATCCAACCATACCTGACCACTACTAAACCAGATCTGTGAGCAGCTCGTCTTTCTGTCTTTAAAAAACCTCAAGGAATGGTGATCCAACCACTGCCCTGTGTAGCCCGTTCCAATACCTGACAAACCTTTCAGGGCAAACAACCACAGCTCTGAAATGCCTTGTATGTGGCTTTTTAAAACCTACACGTCGTCCATAACCACAGTTATTAGTATTGCTTCTTTAGTGAACCTATACTTTTTAATCTATCTATACTTCTTTAATGTATCTGTAGATGTGGATGTATTCACAGCATCAGGGTTGTGGTAACATTTGGGTTTGTTGTCCTAAATGCTGCTGTTCTTGTCTACACTCCATGCAGCTCAGTCTTACAATCCTGTGCAGTTACCAGCCATTCAGGCTCCACACAGTATTCACACATATATTATGCAAAATAAAATAAGGAAAAAAATATACATTATTAAAACTGGGAGGGGGGAGCTGTGAATGGATCATTGCAATTTGTCTATCATGGTAATGACACCTGTTAGAGGTGTGACACAAAAGGCAGTGACAGGCAGTGTAATTTAGTAATTGTAGCTATTGTGCTGTCTAGCTGGTCAGTTCACCAGGCAAGTACAAAGAAACCAGTGTTAAGGCTAAGCAGGGGTGGGCAAGCTTAACAGAGAGAGCTAGTGCTTTACTGAAAGAAACTTTTGGTGGAGGGCTAACTCCCAGGGGGGAGGAGTTAGAATGAGTTGAAAAGAATGAACAAAAGTATGGAAATGGTATAGGTTTTCCTGTTTCAGTTCTTAAAGTGACAGGGGACATCTAGCGATGACCATGACTTATGGCTTGCTCTGTTGGCCAAAGGAGGGTGGAGGGGGAGAGGCAAGCTTTTTGAGATACTGTGAGAGTGCTGATTTATTGCCACTGCAGAATGGAGGAAGCAGTTGTCTCTTTCACCATCATGCTGAACGTCACAGTTGGGTTTGGCAATATTGTTTTTCTATCAGGGTAGTGATAAAGGGGTAACAGGGTCAGAAGGTAAGTTTGAGGGGTCACAGAAAGCCACTGCTGGCAGGTCATCAACTTTTGCCATGGTCAAATGTGTCCATGCATATATAATTTGAGTGCTTATTTGGATGGCAAGCCTGCCAACTGCTAATATTTGAAGAGTTAACTAAGGTCTGAAAAGTTAACTAAGGTCTGACAAGTTAACTAAGGTCTTCATTGGCTTCTTTCCCAGTATATAGAAGCCATAATGTTCATGGAGGTTTTTCATGTTAGAGATAAAGGAGCTAAAGGTACAAGGATAATTTGTTACTAGTTCTTTTGTAAATTTTTTGTTATTTTGTAAGCTGAAGCACACACCTCATCTTTCATACCTTAGACGCAGAGGAGGGAATACTCAATACTTTCTTAATCCCAAATATCATTGTTTTCGATCATTTTGTGAGCCAAAGAACAACACAAAGACTACACAAATTAATTTTTTCCCTGATGCAGTATCCCTGTAGACTCCTAATAGACTATGTAAAATGCATAGCCATTAATTAATTTTCTGTTCTGTAATTATGAGAATGTTAAAACGGTTATAGACTTCTAATACCAGACCTATTTTATTTTTTTTTTAAAGTGCTTTGAGATTGTCTTTATCTCTCCTCCCACCAACCCCTATCTGGGTATTTGATTTTCTACAGAGCATATTGGTCTTTTTTTCATGTGAACCTCTAATTATTGAACAAATTGTTGTCACAATGAAGAACCTTTTAGGCGTTTATGAGGCTGCATTAGAAAACAACAGTCTTGAAAGATAAGTAGTGGACACAGCACTGAAACATATTAAGGCCAGATTGACTCATTTAACAGCTTTAAGAGAACAAGGCAGTAGCCTGGAGTTAACAAAGGCCTGCACATCAGGGCATTTATTCTAGCAAATACTAATTCACATTTGCTAAACTGTATAAACAGAATTGCAGGCAACAGCAGGCATCCCATTTAAAGGGATTAGGTGTGCCACTTACCTATTGTCTGGGCTGAGGAATGTGGGCTGCTCAATATGCTCCTTGCAATTAGCCCGATTAAGCAGACACACCCTTTGTGCAAAGCCAGTTCCAGGGCACTTAATCCATTGATTTGAAAGGTAATATTGCTTCTTCGAATTTAGACGCTTGTCCTGCCGTGTCCCTTGCATTTTTGCTGATTCCACAAGTAGGTATTAATGTGACCACCCTTCAGGCGTCAGCCAGCTGGTTGATAAAGAGTGTTTTTTTATAAAGTGTGCAAACTGACGTATTGACTTTGTTGCAGTCACCTGATGGAATGCTGCAAGAGGAAGGGAACAGCAACCAGCTTTGTAATCAGAGCAAAACAAAGTGTTAATAAATGGGCCATCCTCACGGACACCTGCTAAGTGCAGGGTGATGCTTGTTTATGTTCAAAGAGCAATGCTCTTACTGTAACTTCTTTTTTTCTTCCCAGCAAGGAAAACGCAGCAGAGGATTCATGTGGTATACACGCTATTATCAATAATTTCTATACAAAATGATTCATGTTACACTGGAGCTGCAGAAACCCCAGTGTTCCTTATATCCTGCCTGAAATTGAGGTGATAAAGGCCATTTCCAGGCTCCTTCAGCTGGTTGTAGGGTCAATACAGCAGAGTCCCTCTGAGCCTTGGAAGGAAGTTAAAGAACCAGTCCCAGAGGCACCTTCCTAGAAAATTATTACAAAAGAAGGCTGTGTAAAAAAAGGAGAAAAATGAGCTGGTATTCAGCCGAGTACTTACGTATTGTCTACAGGCATCTGAATTAATTGCAGATTATATGCTGGAGTAAAATCAAGTTTTGTGCCAAGAAAAAGGAGCTGAAACAGTGTGTGTTACTGGGTGATCAGCCTGCACTCCCTACTGGTCTGCTGGCTGGAGAGGAGACTGGTCACAGCGTTCAGATGCTGGGTGCTGCCTTCCTTCCTCAGGAGGAAAGTCTGAGTATGGATATAACTGACAACACGGTGTGTGCATGTGTGCAAGCTCAGGGAATCACAACGCAGTCTGGAGCTTCTGCAAACCTTCTGTCTGGCTGCTATGAGCTCTTTCCAACATAGACCCTAAGGGGTAACTGCAATGGATTAGGCTGGTACAGGCTAATTCCTCATATACTGGTGAAAAAAGCCCCACCAGAGCTTCAAATCTGCCTATGCCCCCTCTGCCGTCATCAGTCCTTGCTTTACCAGTGACAGCGTTTCAGAAAATCAAATCTCTAGCTATATAGAGACCTCTTTATTTGCAGAAACTTCTTAGGTTTGTAAAGGATCTTTCCGAAGATAGGAATAAGAAGTTCACAGAGCACAGATAGGAGAAGAGAGTTGGCACTGGGCTCAACATCTTAAGGAAAGAGAAAGAATATCCGGTTTACAAAACTGAAGTGGGTCATTCCACTCGTGCCTTTCAGGTTAAAGTATTGTGCATCAAATTATCATAGAAAGTGTAAAAGAATGTTTCTTTCAAACAGACAAGCAATTCAAAGACAACACACCTTTTCTTGAGTGCAGCCTTTACTTGTGAAATCACTGGGGCTCCTTGGTGGGTTGAAGGCAAGGATGTGGCTACAGCCCTGCTTGTGGCCACATTCAACCGTCCCGGAGTCAGGCTCAGTGTTTGTGTACACTGTTTAAAGGGTAATAGCACTAAACACTGCCCTCACAAACCAAGGTAATTACTTCTACTGCTGAAAAAACCCAGAACATTGAACAAAAATATCATAGAAAAGCTATTTCTAACACTAGTGCTGCTCTTTATGGCTAAGTGGCAGCCATTGTTTTTTTTCCTAAATTATGTGTTCTTTTTTCAAGCATTTAGATGATGCAAACCAGATTTTTGTGGCAGCATTATTGCTCTTAGCCAAAAGAGCATTCAAGGAAACACTGTATTTCTGTTAAACTGACATTTTTTTCAGAACACTGAGTTGTTTATCTTTTTTCATTCTCCTGACAAATCAAGTAGCCATTGAGCATATATTTCTGAGTATAAGGTCTGTAATAATTTTGGTAAAAGTAATAGCTACTATCTATTTTATAGGGGGTGCAAGTACACAAAGTACTGGCTTTTGCTTTATTTTTAAAAGAAAGACTCCCAAGGAAAATTGTTTTTCCAATTTGGCAGTAAAACTTCCTGTTTGTTTGGGATTTTTTTTCTTACATGTAGTATTATAGTAGAAATTTTGTTGGTGTAATTGCATTCTAGGTAGCGTTCTAGAGTTATTTTTTGATTTGTTTACTTAGTCTCTGGCACAATGCTGTTAGTTTAAGAAACATAAAAGATGGTGAGCATTCATTAGAGGAGCACTATGAATGCCTTTCACTTCTTCCCATTGCTTTTTATTCACTTTGAGTGTACCCAATAGTAAGTGTTTAATGGAGGGAATGTTCCAGAGGAAAGAAATGGTAACCGATAATCATGCAAAGGTATGTAATTATGAATATTTGTCCCAGGCATGTGAATATGAAAGTTCTTTGGGGTTCATCCAGTCAGCAAGTAAGAACAATAACACGAGATGGAGGTGATTAATCAAGTGTTGCAGAGAGAAAAATATGAATTGCAAGTAATCAAAACAGTATCTAGGACAAATAGTTTCACAGGCAATGCGCAGGCCACACACATTCACATGAACAAATTATTGAATTGTTTCAAGGTGAAGACATTTCTGTACGTGAAAATCGTATGCAGTCGCAAATTGAAAATTATAATAATATAGTTGCATAACTTGTTTGCTTTCTAAAATTCTCTAAAATCCCCTTTTCAAAATAGACCATTTTTACTCTGCTTGTGGAGTGGAAAGTACAATCGTTAGTTTAGAACTGACTTCAGACTTTTACATTAAAGAAAGGAAGCTGACAGTCAGTTCTATCCAATGTATAGTAGACCCCTGAAAAATACTGTGTCATTCAGCTTTGAACATAATACTGTGCTTCATTTTGAGGCATTAAAATGTAGACTGAAGCATCAAAATCAACATATTTTTCTTTGTGGTACTTTCTGATTTTTGTCATTTCTGCGGTGCACATCCTCTTGTTCTACTGCTTGGCTTCTGCATAACTGCTAGTTCCCTGCTTGCTTAAAAAGTCCAGAGGTTTTATAGGGATATTTTTTATCCCTCTTCTTAGGCATTGTAACTTCTAGCTCAATAGTGTTTAATTCAATTACTGTGAATTAAGTTTACCTTAGGATCTTTGGAGCCCCTTAGAGGGCTGATCTGATTAATTACTGTGCAAAACAGATTGTTAAAATAACTAGGTTTTATGCAGTTTCTCTTTGTTCATTCCCTTAGCTCCAGTAATTTATAGACATTGGTACTGGATGAGTGAGGCTAATGTGGGAGACATGTTCCCACAAGCTCAGTGACTCTTCTGACTTTCTTTTCCTCCTCAGTCAAACCCAGGCTCCTGTGGATAGGAACTATGTTGGACCCCGTCCTGGGCTGTGCTGTGTCCCCTCCACTGTGATAAATTTTGGATGTCAATCTCAAGCAGACAACCAGCAGAGGCATCAGAATGGCCTTATGTACAGATAATTATGAATTTGGGAGCAAAGGAACATTGTAATGCAGAATATAGGCTGAAGTAAATTTTATTTGTGCTTTTAATTGTAGCAAACTTTAATGGCCAAAGCTAGAAAATATATCCCACTGACCATGAGTGCTCCTGATCTCCGTAGTGTCTAGGATAGCAGAGTACAGTGGAGTAGAGAGCTCCTGACATTGCCGTTCGATGGGTTCTCACAGGTCAGGGTTTTAGTGGTTTGTGTAAGTGGCTGTGGTCCTGCTGCTGAGCCAAAGCAGGCAGTCCTTAGTATAGACATAACATCTAATTATACGCCTCCTTATATGAAAAATAAAAGTGGCTTACACCATTCTTGGTCAGATATAGCCTGCTCCTCTTCAAATTTGGCAGGCTCACAGGTAACATAGTGAACATGGGTTCTGAGCCAGTTGGTGCAACAGGGTGTAAGGGTCACTTCGAAGGGAGGGAAAATCACATGTTGGGCATGGCTTTTATTTTTGCCGAATGCAACTGCACAGAAGGAATTAGAAAGGAGAAACTGCCATGTGCTCTGTGCTCAGGGAGCCTTCATCTGTCCCTGTGCAGCTGAGGTTGTAGCTGCACTCACAGCCTGAACAGTGGGGATGGAAGAGGTCTCAGCTCAGTGCAAACAGCTCACTGGACTTCATTCTTGCTCACTTCTTTTCTCCAGCACTGAGCAGAGTGAATAGAACCAGTCCTTTTCTGAGGAAAAGCAAGCTGGCTAATAGAAGCTCCTCAGTCTTTATTTGTTAGAGTGGGGATTGCCAAAGTTAATTCAGGTTTGTATGGGTGAAGTCCAGCATTATCAGCCTCTTCAGACTAAGATTTCCAAAGCTAAATCAAGTTTGTAAGGACAGAGTCTAACGTTATTCTCTTCAAATAGACCATGCAGCCTCCACTTTGAGAGAGGTGTGTTAATGAGAACCTACACGCATTCAAGCACTGGTTCATTTATAGGTTTTCTGTGGGTTTGTTTTTTTTTTTTAATCTACCACTTAAACTTTGCCATTTGTAATCTTACTTTGACAGCAGGAGAGGTGGTGAGATGGGAGGAGAGCTGAGATGTTACTTGTTTTCCCCTTTTTGGGGTACAGGCCTCATTTTGTGGAACTATTGGAAGTTTTCAATAGTTTAGTCTCTGAAGTGCAACAGAAAGTCACTGCTACACTGATGTCATCAAAGAAAAATGAGCCGGTATTGAGCTGAAAAGTGCATAAAAAGTTTATGGATCTTTTAAAAAAAGTTATACCATGAACTGCAGCAGTGGATTTTGACTTGAACAAAACCAAATCGAGTGCTAAACCTTTCGACATGTAGATATTGTAATGGTAACTGAAACTTTAAAGGCGGCGGTGAAGTGCTAAGTGAAAGACCCTGCTGATGTGCACTGGAGGGGGATCCAGAGCAGGAGCAGGGCTGGGCCTGCCAGAAATCAGTGCTAAAACTCAGTTAAACTAGACCTCTGCCAAGAATTTATCACACATCTGTTTTGTCTTGATTTTATATTTAATTATCACCTGCAAAAAGTCTGATTTCTAGGCATTTATTATGAAATTAATAAAAGAGTTTACAAGGCAGTGTTGTAATGCACTCCAGGGCGTGTCCTACTGGAATGGGGCCATTTCCGAAATTGTTGAAGTTGTTCCTCATAAACTTAATGCTTCAGTCTGTGGTCAGTGCAGAACAATATCCCAGGAAAAATACTGCAAAGTTTTGGTAGTGCTACCTGGCAGTGTAGCTGCCACGCACAGCCCCAGACTGTGCCAAGGCTGTGTGTATAGCAGCTTTATTCTGAGTCATAGGTGATGTGGCACTGAAGTTGTGGAAACATCCTGATAATCACTGCTGTTTGCTCAATTCTCTTCTGGGAAATTCACATAGAAGTTATACGAATATGTTAAATATATGCAAGATAAGATGCATCATTGTATACATATATAAAATGATGACGAGCTAATCCTAAAAGGTGAGAAAACCTAAAGATGAGGAAATCATTTAAAACTAAATAAATATTTGAAGAGTGTCTTAACCTGTTGCTACCTTTTTAGAAATGTGGGCAACAGCTGATATGAGATTAAGTATCTTTCTGAATGTTGTGGTTTTGACTGTCATTGTATAGGACTCAAGTACATTTTAGTACATATTGAGCACTTCCATGAAGTAACAGGCCTCGATTCTGTGCATGTCAGCACTGTGCAGCCTCTGTTAAGCAACTTTTTCATTTGCTACTTCTTCTTTTTGTATTTTTCTTTTTTTCTTTTTTTTTTTTTTTTTTTTAAATTTACTTCTACTTTTTGTAGTGCATCCAAACATGCTTTCTCCTAACTAGTCAGGAATTTGATCCACTCAAAAATATAGGACGTACTTGAAGAGTTTTTGTCAGTGCATTGCCAGTATGTTGGGTTTTTTTCCCTTGCCCTTCTATGCCATTTTTTGTCAAAGGTCAGGTTAGTTCTTTTTTAAATTTCTGTTCAGAGAAAACTTTATGCAAAGTTTAATCCTGGTAGGTTAAGAAAACTTAACTAAACAGATCTCTGCAATGGCACCTATCCATGGGTTAATTGCAGGATGCTGGGTGCAAAATGTATATACTGAAGTTTCTTTAAAACTTCTGTTTATTATTATTATTATTATTATTATTATTATTATTATTATTATTATTATTATTATTATTTTGTTATTCAATTTTTATAGTGCTTGAAGGCTGCAACTGTAATGAAGACTTCACTGTACTGAGTGTTACAGAGGCACATAGTTTGATTTAAAATGTGAATGGATGATTGTGTTCAATTTGATTGTGGTAACTTCATTATTTGCTTCTCAGAAGAGTAATGATAACTTATAATGTATTAATTAGTACTTTGTTGCAAGCAATGCTGGCCTACAAGGGTGTTTTAAGCTGATGTATGTTTCTCTGTAATATAGTGGGTTAGATATGCATAATGGGCTAAGAGTTGATTACCTCAGCTCATGTAATGAATGGATGGCCCTGGGCTTGTAGCAATTTTAACTGAGCAGATCTTCTCTTAAAATACCAAAGACTAATAATGATGAAATCTATTAATATTCTTAAATAATAAATAATTTTTATATACGTATCTTTTCTTCCTAGACATTATAACCTACATAATAATGATTCTGTAATTTCACTGTGAGAAGTAGTTACTTAAGGACTATGTCCAGTTCTTTTTATTCATCTACCTGGGAACAAATTCATGTTTTTTTGCTTAGAATGACAACCTGTCTAACACTGTCCATTTTAAAGATATTATTATAACTTCTGAGGTATAAATATGCCATCAGTTTTGTTGTAGAGGCAGAGCCAGCAACAGAAATCAAGGTTTGAACTGTTCTCCAGAGTGTAATCTTAAGTCTTTTCATGAGTGAATTTGAAAGGGACTGTTTCTGGTTCTTCCTTTTGCTCAGTGTTCAGTACGTCCATGTGCTTCTTTACTGATCCTTCACAAAAAGACATTTCTCTTCTTTACTTCTTTTAAAAATGATGCAGCAATGATATTTCTTACGTGAAACACTATTTTACATTTGCTCCCTAGTTGTTTGGAAACAGTGAAAAGGTGGGAATTCAGTGTGTTTACACAGCGCCTAGTACAGTTGGATCTTAGTCTCTTAGAAAGCAAATATTAATATGCAGTTTTGCATACCATCAGTGTAGTTTTAGACTCTTAGAGCCTTAGATCTAAAGATGTGCAAGTTAGAAATTAATTGAATTAGAGCTTCAGATTCTGACTTCAATTTGTACTATCACTAGTCAGAAAAAATTACTTCTGAACTCAAAAAATTTTGTTTGACATTAGATAATAAATTTGTATTATCCTGTGATGTAGCTTGATGCAGAGTCTGGTATAATTACAGCCATATAGTTGAGTTTATATATCAAATCTAGTGGCTACTGAGTGTATCAATTGTTGAAGGTTTTCTTGCTCTCTAGCCATTGGTTCAAGTTGCAGAGTAATACAATGAGATGTTTTCATAAAAATGGGGAAGGAAACTTGGTTTGTTATCTCTCCAACGCATCATTTACAGGAGTCTTTCAAGCCTGAAAGCTAGAACCTTTTAAAATCAAAGAAACTTAAATGATATTTCTTTCACTGAAAGGGTCATTAGGCAATGGAACAGGCTGCCCAGGGAGGTGGTTGACTCACCTTCCCTGGAGGTGTTTAAGGTGTGGGTGGATGAGGTACTGAGGGGCATGGTTTAGAGATTGGTGGGAATGGCTGTTGGGTCTCTTCCAACCTGGTGGTTCTATGATTCTATGATTGTATATACGGATGTATATTAAGACTGTTGATGTGCTGAAAGATACCTTTGTGGTAATGAGAAAGATCATCTCTTGTGAAACCACATATTCCTTCAGTTTTTACATGAGAATATACATGAAGTAATTGGGGGGGGGGGGGGAGGGAAGGTAATGAGGTTAAGAATCAGATGGAAAATTATGATATAGGTACACTGAATTTTGTAATGGAAAATAAGAGTTTTTCTTTTAAACATCAGGGAAGACTAAATTGACAGTGTGAGGCCATTGGCCTTCTGAGGTTTTGGCTGGCAGTATTAATTTGCATATTAAAGTTACCTTCCTTTGTCCCATGTGTCCCACTTTACAGAACATTGGTTTGGCTGCTTATAGCTATGGTTCTGAGGTTTTCAGACATCTAGTTTTAGTGGATTAAGATGGGGATGCCTTGCTTAGTGTTTCCAGTCACAGATTCTTAAATGGTAAGGAAGGACATGAGCCTGTCTTTGAGTTGGTTCACATTAAGGAAAAAATATAAAAAGAGAAAGCAAGGGGAAAAATCAGGCAACTAAAACTAGGTCTCAGGAGATCTGAATTTGGTCCTTTATTCTGTCACATCCTTCCCATCTGACCTTGCTTAAATCACTTAGATCTTTTACAGTTGTTTAGAACTTTTTACAGAAATAGTCTTGTCCTTAATCTCTGTTCCATATGTCCTTAATTGTGCAAGTGGATTAAAACATCACTATCTTCCTCCTTTACCTCTACACGCTGTATATATACTGTACTGCAAATATACAGCAGATACTTTGCAGAGGTAGACTGTCAAAGAAAAGTATGTAACACCTTGTAATGCAAAGTTGTGTAGATCTCACATGGACATCCAAGTATTACTATATTACTGTAATATGCAGTAACTGAAAAAAATAATAGGCATTGAGCATTTTTCTCCCCAGACTAATTCTGAGTTTATTTTGATCATTTCAAATATTGATGTCAGTTACCTTAAATCACAAAAGTATCAAAAAATGTGAATGAGCACATAATAAGGCCTTTCTATAAGGCATAAAAGCACAGAATATTTTTCACTGCTTTTTGAAGCTGACTTTATTCAGACAGAAGGTAAGAGCAGGCACTATTAGTGACATTAAATCCTCAGTGCATCCTGCTTATATTGTCTATGTTAAGCAAATCACCAGCTTCTTAGTTATGAGGGTTTTTTCTTTCCCTAGACCAGATTTGCAGGAAGTAGATTTGGTCTTTGAGCTTTCCTTCTTAGCATGGCACATGGTCTGCTTTCTGGCATCACTTGCAGCATTTGATTGAAAAAGTCACCCAAGTTCTCAAGGGCTTAGAACATTGACAGTGTCCTTCATTTTTCTTGTTCTCTTCCTCTCAAACTCTGTAATTGTGGCTTTTAATCTTTAAGGATTCTTTTCCGTTTCTTAAAGGATGCTTTGAAGAACTTCTGTTTGTGGTATATGCTGGCTTACAGGATAGATGTTGTATAGCTGCTTCAAAGCTAGGCATATATTTGATTGCACTGTTTCTTGCTCTTGAACTCTGTGCTGATATCCATTTTTCCTATGTAGTAATAGATTAGTTCTCTCACTACAGATATACAATTACGTGTTCTTATGAACAGACCTTCCTCTAAGAACATTTCCATAGATAGATACTGAGAAAGTTGAGGTGAAGTCTGTAAGCTCCTGAAGTTCAACCTAAGAACCCAACCAATAAAAGATGATTACAAGGCCATGGACGTAGATCCCATCTTTTCAAACTTTCTTGTCAGAGTACTTGAGAGGAGAAGGGCTATGCAGAGAAAAGAACAAAGACACTGTAAAATGCCACTATTTAGCTTTTGTTAAGTTGCTTCCACATTCTGTTACTCCATTAAGTCTTGGACAGCATGTTCCAAGAAGTGCCAATTATGTACTGAGCTCCAATCGAGAAAAATCTGAAGTCATTTGCAAACCCATTGTAAGAGAGTGTGTGCTGTTGTTCCTTCTCTTAGTCTCACTGTTTTAAGCTCATTTGTAAAGATAAAATGCCACACTAGGAAGCATTCGATTTCTGGTTTCACGGAAATGCTTCAGTATGTGTGCTTTCAAAATGATGATGGTTTATATTTCTATTCCATTTTATGTCCTTAATGTGTACAGAGACTGAGGAGCAAAACCTCAATGTTAGAGTACTATTTGAGTATGAACACTATTTAAGTATAGATTTCTAGTGTTTGTGAAACAGTATTTTTATACACAGAGAAATTAACTCCACATGTCTCTAGACATGCAACTGAAACTTGCTCCATGGTGTATTCCCAAGTGGGAGACCATAGTCCCAGTGTAATTAAGGGTCATCACGTGGTTGTGTACTTGAGGCAATAGATCAAAGGCACTTCTGTGCAATTGTAGGGAGATCACTGTCTCGAATGACAAAGCGTATGGAAACCATACATTCTTCTTCACCTAGTCTGTTTCATTTAAAACTGTATCTCCTGTCTTTGAAATCCAATATTAAAAACAACTATATTCCTATCTCACGTGCCATTGCTAAGCTCTTGAATAGATGAAAGGATGTTGGTATAGCATAAGAGCCTTAAAATGACTGCAGAGGTATGTTCTAGTTGAGAAACTTAGCAATGACTTGAGCTTTGGTAGAAATATGTTGAAGAAGATGGTATTTAAGCCAACCTGCTAGAGCCTGACCCCATTGTAGGTCCTTTCTTTCAGCATAAGCAAGACAATGGAAGATGATTCCAACTTTGGAGGTAGTATTAGTAGAGACATGGATTGACCAAATACGGCATGATGGCCTTGGAGAAGGATTTTGCTAAATATTAAAGTATCTAATTGTTCCAAGAAGTAGATGAGTGTTATATGGGTAAGGAAGAATATCATTTTCAGTTGGATACTAGAAACTTGGTTGTGTTTTGGAATTCCCAGAGGAGAAACACTGGTATGATGTCTAACACATAGCGACAGAGGTGATGTCTAAATTAAACATTCATGCTCCTTCACATGGCTATTTGCTGAAATATTTATGTTAGAATATATTTCATTCTTTTTTATGATTAAAGTTTGCACAAAGTATGCATGTTTGTTTATGCCCCAGAGATGAGGGTTAGTGCTATGATGTGAAAGGCAACTGATTAGATGCTACTTTGGTTTAACAATTATGTATTTATTTATTCATGAGGTTTCAAGTAAATTTAGAAGTATATTATTATTTTTTACCTTCATAAACAAAATTGTACATCTTGAAATCTCACAGGTTTCTATATAAGAATTGCTGTTAGAAGTTAAGAAAAACAATGGATAAAGAACTATAAAAAGGCATTCCTATATCACAGTGTGTAGCCAGAAATTTAAAAATGCTATCAATGCTCTAAAGGTTAATAGTGGTAATTGGCAACCCTACTGATGGGCTTTCTTTTATCATGATAAGATTTTTTTGTTTAATTAGCATAGCATTATGATTAATAAACTAGAATGGATTTTTGCTCAGTTTTCCTAAGTACTGAAGCTCATAACTTTTCAAAACATTTGGTGACGAGTATTCCTGGCAGTTGCTTCTGACTTTTCAGTGTCAGATACCATTTTCAGTTCCAATTGCTGTAGATCCTAGTACCTAACTTACATTTTAAGCTTTCATAGAGCTGCTAAGACCTAGTGTTCCCCGAGTATTCACCCACCCCAAAATTTTTCATTTATTAACATTTTTTTTGTTTTATCATATTTTTTTCCTATTCTCCATACTGCTTCAAATGTCTTCCATATCTGTTGCCTCTTTACGTTATTTCTTCTTATTTTACCATGGCAGTAGCTTCCCATCTTCTAGCTCACTGGAAACAACCTTTAAAGTATTTTCTGTGCTATCCTTAACTCAGTTCTTGTCTCTTGTTCTTTATCAGGTGATTGAGGGCACAGTTGGTCAGCTGATGATGACTGCCTCCATCACCCACAGAGTGGTTTTGGCTATTCTTCCACATACAGTAGCTTAACAAAAATAAACCCTGCTCATGCATTGTGGCTGTGATTAAACTAATCCAATGGTGAGCTGCCACTGAAAGGCACAGGAACAGACCTCCTCATATATTCAATAACAGGTTATTTACTTAATACACACAGGGTAATTTTCTGAGACCTCTTGATGTGCTGTTAATTTTACATTTTGAGTTATTTATACTTACTGAACTGAAAATTTACCTTGAAGCAGAAATGAGAGGAGGTACAATGGTCAAAACCTCTATTCTGAAATAGCTAGTCATCTGGTACAATGGTGGAGAGTACAGTGGGGCATGGGTGAACGCAGGGAATATAAAGATAGTGTAATGCCTGTTTCTGTGCTTTCCCATCCTCACCTGTTGTTAGTCCAAGCCCAGATGTGGGGCAGTACACCCTAGCTGATTTATCTGCAGTGTAGCAAACAGGAGTAGAATAAAGTCCTGGGTAACATTCATATTGAAGTGAGCCCAGCTCTGTCCCTACTATTGCAGTCCATTAGACCTACCTGGTTATGGTTTTCCCATGTCTAGCTATCTGAGGGTTTATTGCTTTGGGAGCATGATACAGATCCTTAAGCTCTTTATAAACAAAGTTTCAGTAGGTATTTTAAGTTTTGCAAGTTTTTTTTTTAATGTTCCTGTGCACTTTCTTCACATTTTTCACCTGAATTTTGCAGTCCTTCAAAGGTAGTTGTTGATGAAAATGCTAATTTTCCAAGCACTTTATGAAATTTTTATTCTTGAATTTATGATGTTGCCTTTCATTGCAGGGTAATTGCTTTTTCCCTTTTTGACCTGTGTTTGCTGAGAATCTTGTGTTATTGCTCTTTAACTTGAGACTAAAATACATCTGTATTTAAAATATATTTTAAATATTGATTTTTATTGCTTTTCACAAATAGTTTGAAGAGCTGCATTACAAATTCCAGTCAATTTTTTCATTCCTGTTATAAAGGCCAACTTAGTAAAGTAATGTTTTCATTGTTCTTTTATCTGACATTCTTACTTGGAAACCATGATAACATTTGCCTCTACTCTGAGCCTGTTTGCTGTCAGTATGTCATGAAACTGTCCCAGAGTCTTTAAAAGGTTAGAGGATTATCTTTATTTGCCCACCTCTTTCTTAATATTGTACACAAGTATTTTTGTACCCAACACAAGAGTTAATATCAGGTTGCTTCCAAATGAAAGAAGTTATGTGGTCTGTGAGAGATTCTTTCAGGAAATTTGTCTACTCGCTGAAGATGGACAACAGTAATGAAGTCACTCAAGTTAGCGTAACTGAAGACCACATAACTTGAATTTTAGCTGAGGCTTGTTGGTAAAGGTGAATCGCTCTCCTATAGGCTGAAGTTGTTACTATACAAAATCGAAACTTGAGTATTTTGTACAATATCCTATTTAACTTGAAGACTTCCTTTTGACCTTACAGACATGTCAGGACTAAATTCGATAATATCATCATTCAACATTTATTTTAAGTTAAATTCCTTCCTCTCCAGTGTCAGGAGACCAGTATTCCTGGACTAGTGCAAGCATTTTTTTAATATCTACCTAAGTGAAAACTAGTAGGGAATGAATGAGAAATGAGACATTTTGATGTTTTCAAGAGTCTGAAGACAGGCAAAATACAGTTTACTGATGATTTTATGAAGGAGCAGCAGGGTCTTTTCTTGATAAACAAGTCCAAATCACTGAGATGAAAGCTAAATTCTGGAAATAAATGAGAGCTTTTTATTTGACAGATTTTATATATTGTAGCTTGCTCGTTCTGGGAACGCATTGTTTTGAATTGATTTAGGTGGGATTTACTATTTCTCAAACAGAAAGGTTACCAAGAACAGTCCATAGTATTTGACAAAATTTTTCTTATTGTAAAGGAAGATTTTTCCAACACATCTCTGAAATACTGTCATCTGTTACTTTCCTTAACACATATAAGAGGAACGAGCAGGCAACATGTACTATTGGAAATCAAGCTAAATAAGCCAAACCCTTTTTCTTCTCACTGGCGTTCATGTTTCATATTAAGACCAGTTATCTTCCTGTAATTCCTACTGGCTTACTGAAGCTTCTGTAAAGAAGATTACATTTTTTTACAATGCCGAGATGTTTTGTGCTTTGATAAGGAAATGTTTCTTTTCTGTAAGTTGGTTGTTAGTAATACAACAATTGTTTGATAATATTTCATTCACAATGGCATGCTTAAAATAGTTGCTGCCAATTCATTTTTAAGAAAATAATTACATGTTTCTAACATCCCTAAACAAATAATTATGTAATAAAAAATTACATGACTGGCATATTCATTACCTATAACAAGTGCAAGTATTCATTGAATTTTTAAGCAGTTTTGTGGGGGTTTATATTTAAATATTGAAACCTATTAAAATTGCCCATAGAGATTTGTGGGAGAGGTTATCTATGGGCCTTTACTAATTAATTATGATATATTTTACTTCCATGTGATTTGTCACTACTAGTCCTGGAAGGACTACAGCAAAAATCATTTGTTTAATCTGACTGGGACCTTGTGGCATTTAATTGTAAGCATAACTGTGATACAATAAATCCAAATGAATTTGGACAGTGATTAACAGGGAGCTCCTTGATATGGTAATGAGATTAAAAAACTGGTTCCTAAGTGTTTCTGTGGATTTCATTAACATTTTTGCAACTAAACACTTTTCAGGACAGGAGTGGTTGCTTGTTGTTGACCAGTATTGGTTGAATGTAATCTGCATGAAGATATTTATTTATGTGTGTATATAATGTATAAATATTTATATGTGTGTATGTGTGTGTGTGTGGAAAATGTACAAAGAAAATACAATATAGAAGGCTTATGCCGCATTTAATTATGATGAACCAAACAGAAATACACCACAGTTAACCTTATTATTAAATACATTTCAAGCATCCTAAAATGTACTTGTTAACGAATCACAGATATGTAGTTCCTTCTCTGAAAGCTTATTATCTAAGACACCTGCAAGTATTTAGACATCTGCATAGCTTTACTACTGTGAGTTGTTCTACTGATTTTGTTTATCTGTTTTTGTAGGATTTATGCCCAAATTTGTCATTACATGGCAAATTTATAACATGAAAGAGAAGGAAGTAAAAACCCAGAAGTTTGATATGGTTATTCAGAAAGCATATGCATTGATCCTTTTAGATCCTTTGTCATCACATTGCTAGAAAGCTGAAATTTTAAAGAATATATTTATAATTTTCTTATTTACCAAAGTTATAATAAAACTGTACGGAAGATCAAGAGTCTTTCCATTAACAGCATCAAACTGCTTCTGGACTTCAAGGGAAAAGATTTTTTTGTTTGTTTGTTTATTCTTGCAACTCGCCTTCCGCTTGTTTTAGTCTTCCAAAAAATGGCTCATCTTCCTCTGTCCTGATCTTTAAATGGACTTGATAGCATCTCCAGTTGTTTCATAATATTTCTTTTCTTTATTCTTTTAATATTTAATATTTTTATTCCTGAAACAAAAACTTTGATTCATTGAAATACCAAAACCTCTGTTCTTTATAACCAGCATTCATGTAGCAGTAGTACATTTTTCATATTCTGTCCTGGGAAAATGCTTTTCTGTGCTCTAAAGGGAAAAATAATTCAATTCCTGCAGCTTCTTCATTCCTCGATATAATGATTGCTAACTAGAGGTCACTGCCAGTTGTCATTGTGACTTTGTGTTTCTTCACCAGTAGAGATTACGCTGCACCACAAAATGGAGATCTAGCTGAGATTGGTGTTCTGTGACTTAATGTACAAGCAAGGTTTGAATTGGACACTTATTGCCAAACTCTGTGTATCACACTTCCCTTTAGATTCCAGCTCAGAGAAATGTTTAGTATGAGAAACATTTGTGTGCTTATTTGTTCATTTGTTTGTTTTCCATTATGTGAAAGAGAAAGGAAGAGGATCTAGTTCAGTTGGAAGGGGAACTCCTTAATATGCTCTTAGGAAATTTGACACGTATCTAGCTGCTTTACCTGCCTATGATGTGCAGCAGTGCCTGTATGGAGCTCAACATAGCACCTAGTACTTATCTGGCCTTCTACAGCCAGCAAACTCTTACCAAGCAGGTTTGGTCTTTGTTTATAGTGTCACAGAATCGTAGAATGTTTGGGTTGGAAGGGACCTTGAAGATCATCCAGTTCCAACCCTGCTGCTACGGGCAGGGGTGGCTTCCACTGGACCAGGTTGCTCAAAGTCTCATGCAACCTGACCTTGAACACCTCCAGGGATAGAGCATCTGCATAGCTCTGCTCTATTCCTCTGTCCCTTTATTTCTTTGTGTGAATTATTTCCTTAGCTCCCTTCTGTTAGTGCTGTTCCATGAAATCCTTAGAGAAGGAGCTTCAGCGTGTCTTGGGGGTGGCGTGAGGGCAGTCCTGTCACCACCATAATACAGGTATCTTGTTTCCATTTACTTGCAGAATCAGAGAAAGGGCTTTGAGTTATCTAACCCTCCCATAGCTCCAAGGCAGGACCCATGATGTGAGTGGTTTAGCTAGTTTTGTTTTGGTTTTAATCAGGATTGCAAACTTCATGACTGGATTGATTTTTATCTTTGGGGAAGAAAATGTAGATTGTTATACTAACAATGAGTAACCATTCATGGCACAAATGATGATGTGACCTATATTCTGTTGTGCTGTCCACACAGAGCTCTCTTTGCCTTCACTGGAAGCCCAGATGCAAAAATGTTGGTGAGAATTGGTCACGGGCAAATCTTCATATGTCTTGTAATAGGCAAGATTAGAATTTGTGGTGGTATCCTCTGAGCTCCATGGAACTGTTATGCAGATTTATTAAAATCAATAAATGAAGGGGTTTACTCAATTAATTATCAAGAGATATTATTTATATAGGACATATACTGCTCTGTGCTGTTTAAGTAGAGTTACTGCTGCCCAACTTCAGCTTCCTGTTGGCTGCATAGTTTGTGTTATGGAACTTCCATCCATGAAGTTCCATGGGAGGTTATTCTCCCTCTGTACTCAGCACTGGTGAGACCGCTCCTTGAATATTGTGTTCAGTTCTGAGCCCCTCACCACAAGAAGGATGTTGAGACTCTGGAGTGAGTCCAGAGAAGAGCAACAAAGCTGGTGAAGGGGCTGGAGAACAGACCCTATGAGGAACGGCTGAGAGAGCTGGGGTTGTTTAGCCTGGAGAAGAGGAGGCTGAGAGGAGACCTCATTGCTCTCTACAACTACCTGAAAGGAGGTTATAGAGACGAGGGAGCTGGTCTCTTCTCCCAAGTGACAGGGGACAGGACAAGAGGGAATGGCCTCAAGCTGGGCCAGGGGAGATTTAGGCTAGACATTAGGAAAAAAAATTTCACAGAAAGGGTCTTTGGGCATTGGAACAGGCTGCCCAGGGAGGTTGTTGAGTCATGTTCTCTGGAGGTGTTTAAGGCATGTGTGGACAAGGCGCTGAGGGACATGGTTTAGTGTTTGATTGGGGTGGTTGGACTCGGTGATCCTGTGGATCTCTTCCAACGTGGTTTTTCTATGATTCTGTGAAGACTGATGTATTAACAGCTCACATCAGTTAAAGCTTTGGTACCTAAAGGGATGGGCTTAAACACATACTGATGGTAGTGCTGAAATCCTCAGCACAGCAATGGTTAACAGTAATGATTAAACAGCAACTGGTCCATTGTTTTGATTACAGCCATTAGTTTGATGCCATCTTCATTGTGGTAGCATCACAGTCATTATTTCAGGCTGTTTGCGGACTCAAGAACATAGTCACATCACTACAAATTGTTTTAATGTCATGTCTATAAAGATTTACCTTGTGACCATGAGAGTTAGAAACACATTTCTGAAGAAAGCTTAGATGTTGCAGCTGAATACTGCAGCAGAGGGTGAACAGTGCATCAAATCCTGCTTCTGTGTTATCATGGAATATGCAGAAACGTGTTCAAAGGTTGCACAACAACCGTAGCCAAAAAGTGTTGTTTTATTTTTTTTTTCTATTGAGAGACATAGGATAAAAGGGCTGTGAGCTACCTAGACCTCAGAGTTGGTTAATAGCTTGTGGGAGCTAGCTACTTGCCAATTTTAGAGCATCGGTCTATCTGACTTAACCACATGTAGACTTACTGGCAGGTCTATTCAAATCAGTGGTGTAATTATTTACTTCTTAAAGAGAAAACAGGCTTACATTATAATGACCTTACAATAACTTTCAGTTTTATGTGGAGAAAAATACACAGTTGTCATTTCCTTGTTATTTTGAGGTTTAAGACTTAACCACAAAGGTTTTAAATATTTACTAACTACTATGTTCTCTGAAATTTCTCTGTTTAAAAATACAATGAATTTATTCAGGGAAATCTTTCTGTTGCACCAAGCTTCGCAATCTTGATTACAGGACATTATAAATGAATGTCTTTCCACTGCATCTTTCTTAGTATTAGTTAAGTGTTATTTCATTCGAACTGTTTATTAATTCTAGTATTCTAGCTACAAGCTTTGCTTTTGTTTCTATGAAATATTTAAAAATGAAAAGACTATTTTTTATTTGTGATACAGCCTCATTCATAGGGGAAAAAACTTTATTTTGGGCATTATAAGAGGAAATCAGCTTGTCAGTGTCATATATAAAAAATAATATTGCCTCGTAATGCTCCCTGGCTGTTAAATAGTGTTGAGATGGAGGAAAGTGAGTGTTTGCTTATTTCTTTTTTGCTAATGTTATATTTTTAATGTGAAAAAAATATCTTCACGCATCAAAATCCATTTGCTTGCCTTCCATTGCCCTGCAACATTTCTTAAGCAAAGGCACATCCTCTATGAGGGATGGTGTGTAAGATGACTGGTGTGCACTTGGTAATGGGCTTCATTTAGTGCTGCTTAGCCAGTCTGCAGGTAGGTCTCCCAACACTCCTTTCTGCTGAGTAAGCAGTGACATGGTTGTTTAATACATGAGTAAACAAGGGCACTGAGAATGGTGGTAGCTGGCGTCAGGACCGTGTATGTGCTATTTGCTTTCAAAAGCTGGGCTTTTGTAATGAATGAAATGTTAAAAGGCTGGAACATTTTTCATAAATGACATTTTTAATGTATAAACATGAAAAAAAATTATCTAGAAATTTTTAAGTCATTAAACTGTCTATTTCTCATATTCATGGGGAGAATGAGCAAACATAACTTAACCTGGCATTCTGTATTTTCAGAATCCTCCCTAAAATGATACAAAGAAAGTTAGAATCATAGAATCATTGAGGTTGGAAAAGATCTCCAAGATCATTGAATCCAGCCATCAGCCTATCACCACCGTGCCTTCTAAGCCATGCCCCGAAGTGCCACATCTACACACTCTCTGAACACCTCCAGGGATGGTGACGCAGTCACTTCCTTGGGCAGCCTGTTCCAATGCTTACTCTTTCAGTAAAGAAAATTTTTCTAATATTCAATCTAAACCTCCCCTGGCACAGGTCAAGGCCCTTTCCTTCCATCCTGTCATTTGTTACTTGGGAGAAGAGACCAGCACCCACCTCGCTACAAACTCCTTTCAGGAGGCAACCTCCTTGCCCAACATAAGAAATTATATAAAATTTATTTATGCTGCTCGATCTCATTCTAGTTTAGATAACCACCATATGGTTAATTCCTGAAGTGACAGATGCCAAACAATAATAGCAAAAACTGATAGGGTAAAAGGTAGTAGTCTTTTTTGTGATGATTGAGTGTACTGGGGAGGTGCAGTTGTTTTCAGCTGTGATTTCTTAACAAATATTGCTCCTTTTAGGGCTAGAGATGGAGGCTGAAAGGGAAAGCGGAAACATTCTCCTTTGCTTTTGTGGTGGTACATTCTCAGTTCACTATCCAAGATCATAGAACCATAGAATCATAGAATAGTTTGGGTTAGAAGGGACCTTAAAGATCATCTAGTTCCAACCCCCTGTGAACTGAGTCATGTACTTGCAGCCCCAAATATCATGTTGTATGTTTAAGCATCTCAGTATAGAACAAGTATATGCAGCATGCTAAACTGGGAATTGTGGGGTGGGTGGTTGTTTTTGTCTTGGTAATAGAAAATGCAGGTCATCTTGGGTGGGGAAAGTGAGTATATTTTTATGCAGTGCCCAATACTAACAAGTAAATATTTACCTTGGAGCGCTGATGTCATGTTGCCATGCTATTTCATTGTAGGAATAAGTGAAAGGTAAATGTTTGCTTTTTCTTTACTGTCCCTGGAGCTTTTAATGTAATACTGTTTAAAATCCTTATTCGTATCTTGAAAAGGGAGTTTTCTCTTTTTAGAGAGTAAAGACAACAAAGACAACAGCAATTCAAATTTCCCTCAAGATTCTACTGCAGCACAATAGCCCATCCTGGAAGAACAACCTCTAATGCTCTCCTTGTTAATGTTTATTATATCCTCAACCTTTCTGCCTCAGCTGCTAGCATGGCTGTCAGCTGGCAGGAATTTTGCTGGTCATTTTTCTAATAGGGACATCAGTTCAATTGAAAGTGGATTTCTGCCTCAAAAGACTTGCACTCAGCAATGACTTGTGGCCATTATTGCCTTTCTTTGTTTCTGCTATTGTCTTGTAGGTGACTAACCAGAATCCTACTGCTTGTTCTGTAGATCCCAGACTGCCTTTTTAGTCATCTGGGTTATAACAAATGACTGAACCAAGTTTAGCTTCAACAAAATTGAATTTGATACCTTTTAGACTTGCTCTACATATAGAAATGAGATGGATTTTGGGTGTGCCAGTCACAATTAGAAAAGATACTCCAAATGTGTTACCTTATTAGACATACTTTTTTCCTAACCACAAAAGACAGTGAGTGGTCAGTCATCTTTGCAGCAATTGCAAGTGATTTGTCACATCTTTTGACAGAAGTGGAATTTTATTTTAGGTGACTTAATCATGGACTCCAGATAGGAGTGAGAATAACGATAGAGTGTGGTCTATGACCTTGTCCTGTCAATGCCGATAAGCCAGACTTTACGTTCAGGTTTCAAACAAATGAAAGTTTCTGTCAGTAATCCTAGGGTGATTTCTGCAACTTTCTTGACAGGAATACTGAGGCAAGAAAGCTTCTAAAACCTTCCTTGGAACGATGCTAAAAGATAAAGCTATCCACAGGTGAATGGGTTATAATGTGGGTGGGTGCCAGCATGGTGAAGGCAGCATGGTCATCTGCAAGAAGATCACCAGTGGTAATACCAAAAGCTGTGGTAGGAGGGTAGTGCTGTGTTTTGGCACAAGCAGATGGTAACTGGCAGCAAACCATGAGTGGATTTTGGGTGCTGAGCTAGTCAAGAATTGTTATATTTGAGTACAATGTTTATTTGCTAAGCTTTATGGTCAACTTCATTACTCTTCATTTTATTCATTATTATGTGACTGAGCATTAACTTGTTAAAAGAGTAAAAGTTCCAATTGGTTGCTCATGCCTAAGGTATGTAAATGCTTTGCAGCTCCGACAGTAATTTACTGACATGCTGGCAATTTGCACTTAAACAGTTTATGCCTGCACATGTACATGCACACAAGCACAGTGTAAATGCATACTTTTTTTTAGAAACCCAGTGAGTGCAATTAGCTCTTAGTGTGAAGGACCTCTTCGTACAGCCCTGATGGACACAAAAATATCTTTTATTTCTTTGGAACTGAGCAGTTTAAGTTGTCTGTAGGAAAGGAAGAAGCAAAATCTAATGCTTCTATAAAATCCAGCAGTGAGTAAAGAGCTTCTTTTGATGTAGAGAGAAACAAAATTTTCTCAGAACCAGTTTTTCAAATAGGTTGCTAAACCTAATCTACACAGGAGAGACGAAAATTATGTAGACTGTGTATGTCACCAGTTCTGGTGTTACTTGAACAGTCTGCATGGGAAGAAGTGTATTCAGAATCATCAGATAGCTGGGACTGCTAATGGTGATCATTAATAAACAGATATTAATTGAATGAAGGTTTCTTTAAGCATGCAACTTTGAAAACAAGAGAAAATAACTTTTCTTTGCTACTCGATAAGGATGGTACTTAAGAAAGAATTTTATTTGAAGAATTAGCTAATTTTATTTTTATTAGGACAAATTCTAACAAAAAGGTAGTAAATGGTCATCTAGCATAAGGTATAATAAGTAGAGAAACAGGTGAACGACCTTGGAGCTGATTTCATGTCTGAAATCAGTTGATTCTTATAACTCAGACTGAATTTTGTTATTCGTTGATAGATATTTGTAACATAATTTCGCTCTGCTTACTTGGTCAGTAGATGCCCTAAAACTGCAAGAACATTTAGCAGCTTCTTAGCCATTCCTGTAAGTAAGGGAAGGAAAGTTGGAGATCTGTAAAGGATTGTGGTGTCCTAGAAATAAGGATCCTCCATTTAACTCAAAAATTCTTAGGAAACGTGAAGAGGGAAAATGTTACTGCTGGATACTTGCTAAATGTTACACTGAATACCCAAGTGAAAATGTTTTACTACCTTTTATTAGTTAAAAAAATCTTGTGCTTATAACCACAGTAATCTAATGAGATGTGGTAATTTAGATTTAGAGGGATGAGTAATACTTATCTAATTGCTGACCCTTTTTTTCCCCCACAAAATTTTATTGAAGAATCTGAATACAAATGTTACTTTTCTCTCCAGTACTGCTTTAAACAAACGTGATATTCTCTTTGGAGGTGCTCCTGAGAAGTGAAGCTGTGTTGTTATAAGGTTGCATCAGAGTGAGAACAAGGTGCTTCATTTTGTGACTTCTGCCATTGTTTTAGCTTTCGGAGGTGTCTCTTGAATACACGTATTTTCAGTGAGCAAATGACTTTGCTCTGAGGACCAAAGCTGTTGAAAGCTTGTTGTATGTGCTTCTCGGAGCGTGATGCTTCTTCATGATCTATTGCATCTGCCAAGGTTAGGTTAACTTTTTCCTAGATTAACTGATAAAAGTAAAAATAACTAGTTTTTATTTATCGAATAAATTCAATGGTTTGTGGTTTTTGAATGAGGAAGTTGTTTCTTTTTTCTTTTTTGCATTATTTGCCTCAAGTTTAGTAGTTCACATGGTGAGGTTTTTCCCTCTGCTCTGTATAATAAAGGGATGGAAAAGAAGGTGTAAGCTGTAAGACCTAAAGCAGTAACAAAGTGAGACAACATTATAACATCTTTTATTCAATTGCCGGTTACTCCTTTTGGCCTACAGAAGCAGAAAATATGGTCAGTCTCCCCAGGACATAAGTGCTTTCTCTCTGATAAACTCAGAGACCATTCCACATACGCTAACAGAGACTGGCAGGTGATAAGCTGTTCCAGGTTAGATGAGAACCAAGCACTTTCTTTTTAGTGGCATGTAAAATAACTATTCAAATCCTGAAGTCAGTTGTGAAAATGCCAGGGATTTTTTTGAAACCAGGATAAAACCCTTAGGGATTTGTGGCAAGAAATTTTCTACACTGGTCAGTGAAATGCCCCGAAAACTCTCAACAGTCTTCTGCATGTATATTTTCCATTTGTCTGTGAGCAGAATAGTTCAGAAAAATCTAAACCAGAAATATCTCTGCCATTCATTGCCATGCAAAATAACATAAAGGAATGTGAAACCACTAGAGAATTCTGAGAACTGAGGGTCCAACCAAGCTGTTACTTGTGACTTGAAGTCTGTAAACAGGTAGATTTCTAAGATGGTGTCTTTAATCATAATCCTGTTTTCTTACATTTAATTCTTCGTGCCTAAGGACTGCAGGGCAGAATTTTTCTCATTTTTGGGTACTGATGTAATTATTGAGCTGCAATTGCAGGCAGTGGGCTAGACTCGGGAAAAGAGAGGACATTTGGAGTTTGTAGGGAATTGTTTATTTTAATTAAACCTTTCAGAAATGTACAACTTTTTGTTTCAAAAAGAGCTATAGAAGCTATATTGAAATATAGTTATGTAAATTGGTGGTACTTCCATGCCTTCACTCTCTGTTGTTAGTAGCTGCAAAAACACTGCTGTTTCTTTCCTCTTGTTCTCTGCCATGTCTTTCCATCTTATACATTCTCATAGACGCACTTTTTCTTTCTCACACAGAGATGCGCCGACTTTAAGTTTTCCAACTTTAAATTGATTAGAACACATTAATTTTTAAATAAGTGTCACATATCCTTAACCAAACACTAAAAGGTTGAGAAGGCTTCATGGTGTAAAGTCTGCTCCAAAAGTCGGTGAGAAGAATTTTAAAAATGTGGGCTGCCCTTCATTAGCCCTCATGATATCTCTTGACAGGCAATGTGTGCGTACGTTGCCATGCCAGGCCAGGGCAAGACCAGCTGCCATGCACCATTTACCCTCTGTCAGCAGCTTCAGTCAGAGCCCGGGCAATACTGTACACACGAGTCTGTCATGCGTCAGCATCAATTAGGCTCAGTTTGCTGCGCTTGGGAAAAGCAACAGCCCTACTATTAACCATTTTGCTTCTCCCCACCCGTCCCCCATCCCCATTTGACTCTCCAAGCAAACTGTTTGATTTGGCAGAAGTGTTTTCATAGCAGTTTTTGCAAGTAGCAATTGCAGTTTGTTTTTAAATAACTCCCTAATTCAGACAAGTTTATTTTACTGCAAGAAATTAGATTTATTGATGCTACTGTTTAAATGGGGAAGTAAGAGACAGCCCGTGCTCTTACAATCGTTCTTATTTTCCCTTTCAGTTGCTCTGAAGAGGTGTTGATGTCTGCCTGTCTGTGTGCATATAGAGAGCGACTTGCATCTACACACACACATAGATTACAGTAGTAAACTTCAAACTTACTGTAAGGCCAGAGGGCTAAAATATTCCATTAAAACTGTATCTTCTGCCCATCTTGTATTATTCACTGAACATGTTTTCAGTTTTTCAATTGTAGATATGCCTTTGCATTGTTGTTTTTCTGGGTATTGTTGTTTAAAGAGAAGGGCTAAAATTTCACCAGCTTCATGAGAAACCAACATGTGTGGTCATGCCTAAATTTGACTCACTATTTTGTGGCTTTTCACCGCTATTATGGAGGGGGTGGGGAGCAAGACGACCACCCATGGTGTGTTCTCGTCAAGCAGTGTGGTGAGCAAATGAGTTTGCTGATGTGCAATGAGTGTTAAGAGAACAACCTCTTCTGGCACAGTTTTCAAGCACTTCCCTCCTTCCCCGCCCCCCTCCCCAAATTACAGCTTCTTCCTCTGTATAAGTATAGAACACCCATGACTATTTATATCTTAAAAGAGCTACTGTGTACTTTAATGGATAGTTAAAGACATTTTCACAGGTCTGTATCCACATGGGATTTATAGAGACTTATAGGCCTGGTCAGTTTGTAAAATCGTGATAGCCCAAGAGACTGTTGTCAGATGTTGGTAACAAGACAGTGTTTGAAAGGAATCAAAACAATATAAATCCTGTGAGATCTGTGGCAGCAGGATGGGTTCTAATGGAGAGGAAGACAGGGTCGACCACCACACAAGAGAACAAGGAGAAGAAAGTGTTTTTTCTCTTTCAAGCTTGCAGCACCAGCAGGGGTAAGCAGGTTTCTAAAAAGAATCTCATCAGCGGATCAATCCAGTGTAACAGATGGAGTGCACAGATATTGTCTATCAGATTTCCATGGCGTGTGGCAAACAAATACATTGTTGCAATTGTTAGCAGCAAAACTTTTTCTTTTTTTTTTTAACATCATAATTACCAAGAGTTGAAAAGAGCTGTGGGTTAATGATTTCCTAACAATAACCATAGGAGGCTTGGTGGAAAGTAACTTCCCCAAGGAATATATTAGCAGGAGATATAAAGTCACTGAGCATCTTGAATGGAAGGGTTTGAATCTGCAGAGATAACGGCTTATAGTGGTGCATTTTGAAAAGTGAAAATTTTCCTAGGAAAGAGAGACTGGACAGGATTTTCATGTGCTGTAATTGGCAGGTTTACACTGCAGACAGTGGAGACAAACGGGACCATACCAGCTCGAAGTTTTGGACTTTGTTGCCTTTATAAAAATACTTACAGCAGAAAGATTTGGAAGGGCTGAGAACAATTCAGTGTGCATGCATGGTTACAGCCATAAGAGGCAAGGCCTAAGGCTATGAATAAATTTCCCAAGGTTATTGATACTGCTGTTGTTAATTTTGTTAAGTATTGATGGAGATATCATGGAATCATAGAATGTTTGGGGTTGGAGGGAACCTTTTAAAGATCTCCTAGTCCTACCTCCAAATACGTGATGGGTTTCTCTAGAGATGGGCTAATGACTGCATAGCACTCTCAACACTGGTGTGAATGTCATAGGTTTAGAGGTGATGGGTATTATAGATTAAATGGATCTGCTTTTAGCAGACAATATGTCACAATTAATTTTTGTGAATAACAGTTGTTTGGCCTAGTAAATATACAGTTAAGAACTAGGAAGAGCATGATATAGTTACAATTTAATTACAAAAGGTACTTCAGACCTATGGCCAGGTCATTTTAAAAGTTTCTCTAGACACAAATAATCAAAGGGGTAGTAGGATGGAGTGGATCTGTAAACAAAATGGAAAAGTATCAACCAGATTTGAAGGCACAACTCGGTTACCCAGACATGCATAGAAGTCTCTGGCTGTTTGAGGTGACATAGGGCATCTCCTATCCTTTTGCCTTTCCAAAGGAATGCAGGTCTCCCATAGATCCTTTATCCATGCACCCAATCCCATGAGGATGTCTTGAATAGTATTGTCTCTCATGTATCTCTAGGGACCAGAGCAAATAAATCAAACCCTGGATCTTGTCAAAATGAATGTGTTGGACTAAGGTTGCCCACAGATTTTGTAGTGTCTCTGTCCGTTCAAAACCCCACTGAACAATAGTCTGGGAAGTCTAATGTAGGTTACCCTTCTTGAGCAGGGAGGTTGGACTGGTTGATCTCTAGAGGTCATTTCCAAACAGTTTCAACAAAACAATGCAAAATGTAGGTTCAATTCTTTGTCTTTCAGATATGTAGAAACTAGAATTCCCAGATTCTCAAATGTTTAACAGTCAGCAAAATACCCTCAGTAACTCTGTTATTTAGAAGTCTTAGTTTTTCCTTACAGCAATTTTTTCACCACTTTCTTTGTTTTTTTTTTAAAAAAAACTTTTGCAACATAACGAATACAGAATATGAGAAAACATTGCTTAAGACATGTAGCTCAGACAATGGTAAAGTGTTTTCAGTTCTAGACTGCCATGATGTTTCTTAGTAGCATGCATGAGAGGTCTCAGTTTTTCTGTGCCTCAGTTTCCCAACTGAACATGGAAGCTGTTTAAGGCAAGGACTAATTTTTTATCCATTGTATAAAGCTGGTTACCCTAGTGAGACTGAATGACTAGAATTACATGTCATTGATGATGTCTGAAAATGATTCTGATCCAAAGAAATTTAAATGTCCAACGGAAGAAATATCAGATCTACCTTGACCTTAAATACCTTTACATTTCTGGCTAATATTGTAATTCACAACATTTCTGATCTTAAAGGTATAGCCACAAGAAAGAAGGATTTTGCAGAATTAAAGTAAAAATGTTTGTGTGCTATTTGAAACAATACTATATTATCAGAGCTTTATCTTTGCCTTTTTCAGCATGTGTGGTGTTACTCAGTAGTTTTTAACTTGTGCTATAAAGCATTTTGTGTTTGATCAGCACTTGAACCAGTTCAGATAAAAATTGCTTTGTGAATCAGCTCCTATTCAAAGCCCCCCACCCCACTGCAATTTTTCATTTTATCCTCCTCTTCAATTCCAAGAATTCTAAACCAAAAGGCCAAAATAGCATTTACACCCTTGCTTTCTCCAAAATAACTCTTCTTCTTTTGGACCTCATTTCTTTCTGTAGTAACCCTGTAATTCTTGCTCTGCAGGAGCCCCAGTGTCTTTATAGTATTACAACCAGCCTTTACATGTCTGCCTAACTACTGAATAGTGTCATTTCTGGGAAGAAATAACTGCACATCTATTCATGCCCCTCCTTATATGCTCATTACTTGAGCCTTGCCTTCCTCGTCTCTTCCAAAAGAATGGAAATCAGCAAATGTTCTCTGAACACCTCTTGCCCTATGAAGAATACTTGTGATTTGTCCTATTTCCTCCTAAGTCCCAAAGACTCTTTCCCCTAGATCTCTACAGTATGAGAGAGTGCAGGAGACAGATACCTAGGACTCAGCAGTTCTTGGTGTTAACATCATGCCATAGCCCTCAAAACAGAAATACAGAGAGCATCTTGCATCCAGAAGTACAGGTCTCAAGTCACAAAGGTAAATAAAGATCTCTCTGGTTTAGATATATACAGTATGGGATCTTTGACTTGCCTTGCAATGCTGATGACATGCCCACTAACCTTCTAGGTGTGGATAGCTTTGGTTTATGTAGCTACTAACAAAAAACTGTATCTAAAAAACAGACAAAGTTGCAACAAGTATAGAGGAAGGCAGAGCTGGCCCTTCTTGAATAAGGCATTCTTGAATATTGCTGTCAGATACTCAGAGATAGGTAGCTCAGAAGCTACCTTCATGGAAACACAAGAATTAGTGAGCCCAACTTTGGTTGGAATTCTCATCCATCTGCCCAACAGAGCAAAAAGTTCCTTGCTAAAGGCAGCATGCTTGGAGGGCTTAGATGAGCTTGATGAACGGGGCGACTAGATGACAGTGTCATTAAGGCCATAAATAAAAAAGTTTAAGAAAACCCAAAGTAGTGAAGAGACGAGTGTTGGCTGGAATTCACTAAAGGAGGTAAGGTTGTCTGTGGTATTTTATGGATTACTTGTACATATGTAAATATGCATTATGTTCTGAGTGAAAGGACAGCCAGTGGACTTAGAGTAAACGGGTTATTTGTACCAATTTAAATGGTTTTTGCACATGTTAATGTCAATATTTGTTGTAGAATCATAGAATTATAGAATGGTTTGGTGGGAAGGGGCCTTGAAAATCATGCAGTTCCAACCCTCTTCCATGGGCAGGGACACCTCCCACTGGATCAGGTTGCTCCGAGCTCCATCCAACCTGGCCTTAAACACCTCCAGGGATGGGGCATCTATGTCTTCCATAGAATCATAGAATCAAATGGCATAGATAAAAAATGAGGATGCAAATTTAGCAAATAGACATCTTTCTATAGAATCTGATGTGATTATGGAAGTGACATATACTTATGTGAACAGAAATAGCTTTAGCATTTTCAGGTAGACTATGCTGTTTCTGAAGTAAATTTTGGACACAGCATATCATAGCCAGACATCTGCCTCCTGCACCTGCTTGCCTCAGATCAGATATTTAGTTACCCAGTAATAGTGCATCTGATTATTCTGGAGGGAGAAAAATTACATATATGAAACAAAAGGCTACTTTGAGACTTTGTAGAGGTTTGGATTAATGAGTAACCAAGGTACCATTTTGTATGTTCTTTATTATGAAATTCCATTGGAATAGTAATATTAGGCTCCCTTTGTTCTTGTAATCTTACGTTTCAAATACAAATGGAATTTAAGATATTAGATCAGTGAGTTTATTCGAGAAAACAAAGCTTAAAGGAAGTTGTTCAGGAGTTCTGTAGTAATACATAAATGTTATAAATAAAAAGCACGTGTACCTTTCCAAACCTCTTTTGGGGTCTGAAGCAAAGCATGGCTCAGCTGGAATCTGAGAGTGAGGTTATATTAAGAAAGTCCCCAGTGGAATAGCTTTGTAACAATTTCCATCTTTGCAGACTTTAACTAGTTTGCTTTTGGGTATATAAAGTAGTAAATTCATAAGTTTCACAAAGAGTTAAAGTGAGATTTAGAAAGACTGAGAAAATTATTGAAGATCTCAGAAAAGCTTGAGTCAGCTTTTCAGTCCTGTAGCTCCTGGTCTCAAGTTTAAAATAGACATTTCATTTTTATTGCCTGCAAATTATTAAGTTATAAGTGAAAAAGTATACAGTGGTAAGACCAGGTCTGTATGAGCATCTTTACTTGTGTAATAACTGTAAACAGTAGGTTGTAGTTGTGTGATGGGAATAGAAATCCCATGATAAATGAAGCAGTAAGGAGCCTGAAACCTCACTGGAAGTGTTTCAGTGGAAAATTAATAACAACTAAAATTTGACAAAGCGCAAGTGGCAGAATTGCATTCCTTCTTCCTCAATGAATATTAGAGCACATGTGAACACCTGATGTAGAAATGTTTGCCAGGTCATTGAGTTTAAGAGAAGGATCAGGAGACCAAACCTCTGGAAAAATAAGTTTGAATGCATCGTTATGGGTATTTTAATGACCTCCAAATAGCTTAAGCCTGTATTCAGGACTGAAACAACTATATAAATGAAATGGTGGTGGGAGATGTCCTATAGCATCTGTAATCAAGAAGGAAAAGTGGACACAATTTATCTTTAGTGCAGAACAACTCATACAAGGGAGCATGGTCCAGTGCAGAGCCAGGAGGATCATGGGCTCCAATCTGTTCCGAGCCACCGACGCCATCTGACCTGGGCAGGTCACTTGACTTCCTTGGGCCTCTGTCAATCCAGCTGGAAAATTGGGTAACAAAAGCAGGACCTTGCTGAAGACCAGATGCTCCATCTGAGTTGAGCTGTCCTGGATAAACAAATTACAAAACATTGATAGATACCAGAGTAAAACCAAGATGGGTCTACAGACTCAGGAAGAATGAGCAATGTGGGAAGGATCCAGCTAATAATCCTGGGTGACTGGAAAAAGTGATTTGTCTCCAAGTTCACAAGTGAAATAAGGAGCTCACAGGATGGATGCAAAGCTAGTTTATAACAGAAATTAGAAAATCAGAAAGATAATGGTGTTTGGAGTCAATGCTGTGTAAAGTCCAATTTCTAATTGTCCAAGGGTGAAAACAATAATGGTCACTTATGGTGAAATTATGGTCAATTATGGTGAAAATTTAAGTGCTAAAAGGAGTATCCTGTAATTCCTAACTAGTTATCTGCATGGGACCATCAGAGACTGCACATAATTCACTGGTTGTACTTTGGTGAATATTTTTTAGAGCTTTAGGGGGAACTCACGTGAAATAGTGTGGCTTTTAGTTAATTTTCCTTTTTTGATTTCCATGAATTTTCATCTCAGTCTTGGACCTCCAAATCCTTCAGTAAAATGTCTTACAGAAGACAGCTGCACAAGTTTTGACCTTCAACTTAATCCAAAGATTCAGATTTAGTTAGGGACAAATCATTGTGTTAGGAAAAAAAAAATGGAGTATATATTTCAGATGCCTGTATTGTGAGTGGGTGCCTTTTAAAAAATGTCCTATACAAGAAGGATGTATTTGTTTCACTGTTTAAAATGCTTTTTCACTATGTATAAATGCATAGAATATGTGAATTTGATATGAAAAATGTTGTTGATATTTTTAAGGGGGAAAAAAACTGTAGTCTAATAAACAGGCCTTTGGAAATAGAATTCAGAAAATTGAAATTAATTTCTTGGCTTTAGTAATAGCTGTTGAGGGCTTTGGGATGCCATTTCATGTCTTTTTACCTCCATTTCCGTGTCTGTAAAATAGATATGAGGATTTTACCTCTTTTGTTCAGAGCTACTGATGAAGAGCATCAGGGAAGAATTAGGGTCAGAGTAAAGCATGTATTCATGTTTCATTGCAATGAACGAAGAAGCAATTTTATGTTATTATTTCATTGACTTATATTTTTGTTCCACTAACTGATGTGGATGTAAAGAAGGAAAACAGCAGTTACATATATGCTCACTAACTGGGAAAGGAAGGACCTTGATTACTGTGCCAGCACACTTGACTTTTTTCTGGCAAAGTGACACAGTAAGTGCAGTTCTGAAGGTCTTGAGACACTAGTTCAGCACATATTTTACCACATTTTAAGACTTTAAACAGTCCAAAACCACTGTTCCCATAGTAGCTTTGGGATATGCTTAAAGTAGTAGTTCCTTGGCCCTTCTGATGTTCAGGATGAGGCAAGTTAGCCTGAAGATTCCAAGATGCTTAGAAAGCTCTTGAGCTGGATGAAGTACTGGGTTCATCTTAATCACTGAGTCTTAGAGTGATGGATATTTTTGGAGGCAGGAATATTGAGAAGTCATTCTGATATTTAGGAGGAAAAATATTTCCAAGAACCTGAAGTGTGGTTTTTGGGATATGTGTGCCAGAACCAAATGTGCAGAAAACCATTAGTTTCCTGTCCTCATACTTAGTTTTGGCAAGGAAGCTTTTTGTTGGAAGATGTGTTATTATGGCAACAATAGAATTGCTTTGAGAAGCATACAAAAACAATCTCAAGAGCTGTACAGAAAAATGCTAACTTCTCTGTACACAATAAAACTGGTATTTTATAATTCTACAGCCATGTTAAGGCTTACCTGTCCTGTGGGCTGCCGTGTGTCATGATGCTGGGTGGACCCCTTTGTTTTGGTTGTCTGGGGAAGTGCGCGCGTTTCCTGAAAATGCACTGGTGCTGTCAGACAGGCCTTGGTACCAAAAAGGGAGTGAAAAATCAGAGGCAATAGAGGCAATAATTGAACTGAGCTCTTAGATGTTAATATTTTTATATTATTTTTTTTCTACCTCCAGTGCTCTTTGTTCTTGTTTCTTATCCTCTGAATACACCAAATGGTTCAGTTGTTGCATGTGTAAATAAGATTCTAAATACAAAATGAGAAGCTGGTTTTGTGACTGCAAGGCAGAGAGCTGTATTCAGTCTGCAACTCTGCTGTAAACTTCCCAAGTTAGCCTTCCGAAGGTCTCCAAGTCTCACTTTTTCTTTGTAAGGACTTGGATAACAGATGTCTGCCATCTCTCTTTTGGTTTTCAGCTATCAAGGTCAGGAGTGGACTTTATCTAAGTGTATTTTATGATACCTAAGACAACATTGCTCCTGTGTTGTTTATGTCTAGTTTCCAAATCTTATAATACTTCCATTAGAGGAAAATGTCCTCTACTGGGAGAAATGCTGCCTAGAGCGTGAGGCAAAAACTGCCTTTGCCAGTGCACCTGGCAGTAACAATAGACAGTTAACTACAAAGGATAACATATCGCAATTAATTAGTGAATGAGCTATCCAAGATACTATCTAAGTGATTGTGGATGGATTTGATACCTTCGTACCTTCTAGTGCTGACAAGGTTCAGTTTAGAGTTGGACTTGGAATAGTTAAAGAGATGATGATGAGGCTGTTATCGTGTTGGTAAAATTTATTCGAATCTGCAGTCATTTACATCCCTTCCTTATCACAGACCATCTATGGGGACTCCTATGCCAAATACACTGGGCTTATTAGTATATCATAAGGTACCATGTCCAGAGTTGCTGTCTATAAGGAGTCACAGCAGAGATGGTCAGTGTGCCATATGGATGTCACTGTACAGTCATAGGGAAGCGATCTGTCTGCACTGAGGAATCAAATAAATTACAATAACTAGAGTTTTCAGCTTTGTTCATAAAAAATATGTTGTTACATAACTAATTGTGAGCAGCGAGGAGCTGGCCCTTCATCTTGTTTCAGTATGCTGAATTGCTGCAAGGTAAAATGACATAGATTGCTAACCAGGCATTGCTCTTCTAGGATGTCACAGGAATGTAATGCAGTTGCAAATAGGGAGGGCAGATGGTCCAGACAACTGCAAATGGAAAGGTGTCAGCAAGACAGTCTTCTATTAAGAAGCGATGCCATTATGAAGTGGTTTGAAGACCCCTATATTAACCCATAAAGCAACAGACATTCTCAGAGGGAATTGCCTTCTCACTGACTTTTGCCTGCTGAGCTGTTATTTTCCCCCCTTGGTAGAAGTGTCTCTCTTGTAATACATTTCTGTACATTACTGTCTGCTATGGTGAACCTTGCCATCTGCTATCAGAAAAATAGTAGAAAGACTGAAATGCGATGAAGTTAAATAAAAGAAAAGGTTTGCTGTGATTTCAAGGCATAGTAGTGGTGGGTAGAGACTGGAAGTGGGAGCAATCAAACAAATCTGAGGTGAGGACTTCTAGGCCAGCCTGGGAACATCGGCTTGTGCTGAAATTTTTTTTCTCAGGTGTGGGCTGAGGGAGAGAAAGCTGGGTTAAGTCCTGTGTTGGCGTCACCTTGAATGGTCCAGCTGCTGTGCCATGTAAGGGAAAGCTGCTGAGCTGCTACCTGGCTCCTTCACAAGGACTTTGTTTTCCAAGGTAGCTTATGTGGCTGCTATAAGCGTCAATCCTGTGCTTTCCAGTGCAGAGCAGACAAATCGGATATAATTGAACTTGCATCCTAATCGAGGCAGCACTGGTCTCATGGATGGGGAACCTTTTGGGGTTGATAAAGTTTAGTCAGAAAGATTTCATTCCTGGCTCTGGCACTGCACTCAGGAGAGGTTTTAAGCTGGCCAAAGCCCGTGTCTCAGTTCCTCATCCAGCTGAACAAGACAGTGACACTTGTCTTCCCATGGGAAGGATATCAAGCCTTTGGCTGAATGTCATTCTGCAAGGGACAAGTGTGAAACTGCTCATGTGAAGGTGGCTGTTTGGCCCTCAGTGTCAGCATGTGCTGAAATGCTGTGTAAGTGCAGATCTTTGTAAACAGCAATACTTAGGGTGATTCAATATGATGATCTCAGATATTTCTGAGAATTATTTGTATTTCCTGTTTAAAAAAGTCTGACTGCTGTGGCTCTACGCTTATCACAACATTATTTTAATGAAGTTTCTTTGTATTTATAGTAAATGCATGGCTTGCATGGCCTTAAGTGCGTATAGGTCTTCTTGAGGGACAAACGAGAAAGGGGAAGAAGAAATCTAATTTGAACACTGTATCTATTTAAGGGCTAAAAATCAACTATTGCATTGCATAATAAAGCAAAAATACAAATTAATAATATGACTAGAAGTGGGTTAAAAAGTTGGTTACAGAAGCTGAGTTTTATAAATAAGAGTGAATTCTAAGCTGAGGTCTCTGAAATGCCAATTACAGTCACTCAAGTACATGGGGGCATGCTGAGCTTTTGCTGGGAGAGTTAATAAGCAATTTCATAACATGCTATATATCACTTTAAGAGGACATGATAAATTGCCACTAATGGTATTGTGTGTATAAATGGGAGCTGGTTTTGCTCTGCATTTCGTTCTAGTGATTGGGTGGTACACCTGGAAAGACTTGTATTTTAATGGGGCCTTTTTAGCACTTTTGCACCTCGTATGTTCTGGATTATATATGATTGATGGTTTTGAATGTATGGGAAGGAAAGATATGTAGATCTTAATGCTTTTAAACCATTTGTTTTCCAGTCTCTGTAAAAGACCTCTCTGTTTTCCGGATAATGGTTTATACTTCACAAGTAAACAGAACAGTTCTGGGACTTTACTTTTTAACACTATAAATCCAGTAGTTTTTTTGTTGGAGGGTCATTCAGTTTACAGTGCTCTTAAGAAAAGATAGCTACTTTCACACTAACTATTAAAGATATTTAAGCAGATGGCCTGGTAAAATGATAATTTGATGCACAGATTAGATAAAAAAATAAAATAAAATCAAAGTTTGCTTTGCTTCTGTTCCAGGTATTCTTCTACTTCCTATTTCATATCCTGAATAAAACCTCTTTCTCCCCCGAGTCACACCAATTTCTTCACAGCCACAACCTCTCTGACTCTCCCCTCTCCTGCTGGACCCCATCAATGCTTACTTTGCCCAAAGGAGTTGCTGTCGAGAAGCATTAAAGCATTTTCCTCTTCCCCTCTAACCAAGGGAGAGATAGATCCAAACTGGAAATCAAACTCAGGCTTCCCATGTGGAAATGTAGACGTTAACTGCGGGCTGGCCCGGTGGTGGTGCTTTCTCCGTGCTGTCTACAGGGAGCCCAGATCCTTACGGCAACCTCAGAATGGGCACAGGAGGCTCTCGGTTTGTTTCTCATCGGTGCCCTGGTGCAGTGTTTTGCTGTTTTTAAGCTTCCATGTGTTCTTAAAGCCTAGCGAATCTCCTGCATGTTTCTTGTGTGTGCTAAACTCGTTCTTCAGAAAGGAAAACCCTTAATGCCGGCCAGAGCCGTGAGCAGTGCTGAGGCATTTGAAGCAGGCTTCTCCCACAGCTCTTTCCATGTGCCTCAGTCCTGTGGCCTTTTGCCCTTCAAATCCTTGGGCAGATTTTGAGCTGATGTTAGTGGGAGAAGTACAAACTAACTTTTACTACAGTGTAGGTTAGTAGTACAGGGTTGAAAGGCAAGTGCATTAACCCCTGCTGCCCTGTGTTGTAATATATTCCTAATTACCTCTTGTTCCCTGTACTTTGTCACTTGTACGTGAATTCTTCAATTTGTGTCTTTTTTTAGACTTTATTGATACCTAGCATTATCTCTAAAAGGATGCCTGCCCTTAGCTGGATGGGTGGTTTCTGTTTCTAAAATGAAACAAAGCAGCAAGTACATCCTGTAGCATTTCTGTTCTTTCTCGCCCTGAGTCTAAAAGTGCATAGATGAGATGTAAAGATCCAGACACTTTCCTTCACTGTTTTAAGCATATTGTGTATTTGTTGCTCAGGAGCTAGACTGGTTCTCTTCAGAATAATAAAGTGTAGCTTAGCCAACATTTCTCAGTTTCACGTTCCCTGTGTCTTTCATTGTCAGGTTGAAAGTTCAGCTGGGGAAAGAGATTAGACGACTTTACAATGTTTTTGCTTTTTAAATGCATGCTTGTTAAAATTAAATTTCTGATTAGTTACGCTGAGGTACTTTGTGCCTCCCTTCCATACTTCCTTATTAGTTTCCATTCTTTGCAGGTATTTAATAAAACCCAAAGAGAGATGAGGCCCCTGTGCTAAACGCAGTGGGCCAGGGTCACAAAGGCAGGAAGGTGCCCAACTGATGCCATCAGAAGTTATGTGTCTGTCAAATTTGTCAAATCATCAAATCATCAAGGCTGGAAAGACTTCTAAGATCATCCAGTCCAACTGTCAGCCCTACACCACCCTGTCCACTAAAAACTATGTCCTAAAGTGCCAGTGCGCACGTTTTTTAAACATCTCCAGGGATGGTGATTCCACCACTTCCTGGGCGTGGTCTGATCATGACCTGATCGCACTGCACAAGACCAGTGCAAGAAAAGTCACTGTTCCCAATACTTAATAACATACCTGGCAAGAGAGAAATTCTGACACCCCTGTTACAAAGGGCATAATTAAATGACTTCTCAGATGTGTCAGAGCAGGGAACCAAGCCCAGTTCTCCAGAATTCAGAAGCAGTGCTGGAAACACAAGACCAGCTTTTCTGGTGTCAGGGAGAAGAAACTAAATTTTCTACCAACTTGTGAAATTATTTGTTGACAAAATATTTTAAGCTAATATAAATGTATAGAGCGCATATTAATGAAATGGAATATAAGTTACTAAACTGCTGGAGTATAAATGAATAATTGCAGAAGTGTATTCAACAAATTTTTGCTTTCCTTTCCGATATTTATATTTAAAATGCGATGCCACGACTTGCTTGGGTTTAGTTGCAAAGTATAGATGCCAAATTTAGCTCTCTGCTGTAACAGAAAACAAATGTTAGGAGAAATGCAAAAGACAAATAAAATATAACTTTTGTACTTTGATAGCTTACATATACTATAACGAGTGATTGTTGATAGTGCTTTGGAAGTAATAGGCACATTTTTTACCTTTTTTATTTTGAAGTTGAGATATTCCTGCTGTGTAAGACACCACAGCTAGGGTTTCTCTAGTAGCTTTTGTTTTCATGTTTCTTAGCATGGTGATGCAATGGAGGCATGTTTTCCTGTGAATTAGATGGTATCAGTATCATCCCATCCCAAAGGTGGCCATGTACGATAGAATGCACTGATGCCTAGTTGTGGTTTTGCTTACAGTATATATATGTGTTTGTTCCCTGTAACTCCTACAACAGAGGATCTGTGTTTGTTGTGATTATTATCTTTTTATTGCATTTTTTCATATCTTTTTAAAACTTGAGCATATGTCAGTGTCACTTGCAAATAATCATGTCTTGAAATCTTTGGATCTGGACATAACAAAAGAAACAAACTTAGGTTTGTTGGGTTGTGCATCTGGGTTGTACTTTCAGCTTCCTTAATCAGGCAGACAATAGCTACCAGGTTCTGTTCGTAATTTACAAAGGGACCATTGAAAATAATTCTGCTGCACTGCAAACTTGCTAAAAAACCAAGAAGGCTGTTGAGTTCTCTTGACTGAGTAAATATGTTCCCCACCCCTCTTGGTATTCTTTCGTTCATGGGAGGAAATAGACACTTGAAGCGGCTAATAGATGGGCTGCATTTGAAATAGTAGTTATTGTCTCTTGGGCCACTTGGGGTTATTGTCTGTTTGTTTGTGAAGGTAGAGGGTTTGAGAGTGCACTGGAGTAACTGTTTCTTATTTAATGAAAATGATTACAAAAAGGTTCCTTATATGTAATCAATTATTTGTGTTGACTTCAGTAGGTAAAAGCTGGATGGAAATACCTTTGAACAGTCTAAATTCTCTCAATATAAATATTGTAAATGATATGTCAAGTACCCCAAGTATGGTACAGTCAGATTCAACAGTGTGGCCCCTTTATGTATTATCCTCCTTGTGGACTTTTGACTGCAAAACTTCATTTATATCCTTCCCCAAAGTATTTTGAGATAAATGTGCTTGCTTTTATTCAAAGTAATATATCTGATCCATCCTGTGTTTAGGCAGAATATCTTATCCACATTTGGCAATTTATCCTCAATACCCTTGTGTTCAGAGATATTGTTATTCTTTATCGCAGAGAGGGTTTGAGCACAGTATGTCCATTGCCTGTCCAGGATTTCATAGGTGCACTTGAGTATCCTCTGCCAGCACTACAAATTTGCTCAGAGTAAGAAATCTTCATGTAGAAATCAGGATAATGATTGTGTAGTGTTGAACCCCAACCTCCTCAGTCCTGAAGAGAATAAAAGTGTGCAAGGAGGACTGATGAGAGGAGGATGACTGATGTTTGCTCAATGCACAGCAGAGTGGGCTGCAGACAATCACGTAAAAACAATCCAGAGTGACCTCCCCAGCGTCAGGTTGCATATTGTCTATAAAGCCAGGAACTGAATCCAGCTCTTCTAAGTGTCTCAACCACTCTGAGTAAATCAGTTATTTCTTCCATAATACGTTTAAGCACATACTCTGTACCACAGTCAAGCACAGTGAGAAATCTTACCTCTTTTAACAAAATAAAAAAAACCTAAGAGTTAGCTTAGGGAAGGGGGAAGAAGCAAGACAGACAACTTGTGATCCAGCCCTCATATGAAAGTTGCCCCAGGCAATTTTGTTATGTCCATGGAAGCATATGATATTCATTGCATGGGCCCATCATTAATGCTGACTCTCTGGGAACCTGTCTTATGTTGTTTCCACTTGGGGCAGGTTAGCTAGAAAATTGATCCAATTTTATTAAAGAGTCATTTTCTTTGCTGTCTGGCAGTGGTCTCTGAAAAGATGTTTTGTCTTTTTAACACTTTGTGATTGCTCTAATAGGATCTCAGAAGTCTGATGCCCAAATTGAGTTTCACACACAGAACTACTTTGTGGCTAAGGTTTTGGCTCCTGGCATGGACAGTTTAAAACTGAGCTCAAAGGATCCTTCCCCATTTATGCTTCAGGTGAACCCACTGTTCTTATTCACATCCCTTTAATTAAAAACAGAATACATATACAGAGGGTTAATTACCCACCTTTATTTATACTCATCTAACTATAAACAAATGGTGATATTTAGAGTACGGGTCACAATTTCTCATAGTTGGCCACTTTGGTTTGTCTTTGATGCAATCGTCATATTCAATGGTAGCAAATACTCTTTTATTCTCAGATCTTATTATCCCTGGATGAAATCTATCTTCCATCCAGACTCAACAAATTTTGAAGAAAAATACAAAAATAAAGAATTCCCACCTCTCTTCTGGTTTGGGGGAGCAAGGCCAGTGTGTAATAAAGAAGCAACTTTATTTTGCTTAAAGGTTTTTTTTGAAAATTCCCACTTAGCTGCCTATTGATCAAAGGATAGTGGTTTAGTCAGTCTGATGGCTTAGAGGGATAAGATCTGTGAGAAAGAATCTTGCCTCTCCCTGACTTGATTGTGTAGGCAGTAGGGGATTCCTTCTAGTGGTTTAAAATATATATGTGTGTGTGTGTGTGTAAAATTTATCTTTTGGAGAAGTGATAGCAAGAAACAGATTTTAGGACAGAGGAGGTAGAGATGGAGATTGTAAAAACATTCTCAGAACATGTTTCTTTAAAATTATATGACAACAAACCTTTGTGACAGAAACCTGATATTCCCCAAAGCCCAGAGGCTGAGGCCAGGTGTTCATTAGTGATGTGAGCAGAGGCTACCATCAATCGGGGTGAATTCAGGATGGAACCCAGTGTGAGAACTGTGAAAGGATGTGAGGTGGGGTTGTGTGAAAGTTCTGGTCCAAGAGGAAAACGTGCAGCCTCTAGCCGTTGGTCTTGCTGGTATAGAACTGCCCTGGATACTGTGTGAAGTGAATCGACAGGATGTGCTGTGCCTGTTACAGACGTACTGAGCAGAGGAATGGACTGGTATGCTGAAGAAGGAGCACATTCTTTCAGTCAACCTAGGGACCTACAGAAGATTAATGAATGAAACAACGTGAGGGGAATGTAATAATAATTACATAAATGTAAACAGAATTCAAGCAAATTGCACATTTCTAGCTTCTTTTGCACCAACTGAGCTCAGAATTAATTCTTGGTAACTAAAGGCAGCATCTTGTTTTCCAGAAATTTCCATGGGATATGATCTTAGAACTCTCCTTCATGCCCTAAATTTAGGTTTTAATGCACAATACTTAGGATATGGCAGGTGTCTTGCATCACAAAGTGCTGCATCAGGCCCTATATGCTTTTCTTCTAATCTTAAGTATCTGCACAGCATATCTAACAAATAAATTTGTAAAAGCGATGGGCAAGCACTCTCAGCCTGTACGTCTCCCTGAATCCCCCCTCCCTTTTACTGGCGGCTGCGGAAGTGGGGCTGTATTTGAGCAGAGCACAGAAAGCCAAGGAGACAGAGAGTACTCAGCTTTAGCAAATCAGACTCAGAGGAAGAACTGGCTGCAGCTTCCCAAGTGACTGTGCTGAAGTTATTCTGAAATGTAAAATTATGGTTGAACCTGCTTTATAATAGCCATGTCCTGAAATAATTTGAACAGACACTGTTTTAAAGAGTTGAGCACTATAATTTGTATTTACCATGGAAGTTTTTCCCCTCTTGCAAATTATTCTAAACGTTTCCCACGTTGCAGGACACTTTGATGATCTTATTTTCTTGTTTTGTTTTCCTTGCTGTCTCAAAGCATAGAACATGTGCGTTACCTCCCATCGTTCAAGATGTGTCATAAGGAGATCTTTAGCTGAATTTCCATCTTTGGTTGGTTGATGTTTTTTGTTTTATTCTGTATTTAAGGATAAGGAAAGCTATGTGTACACGGGTATTATAGTCACAGTCTGCTCATTCTTTCTGACTCCAACTCCCTTCAACCCTTTGATTATTTTTCATCTACCTTATGAACAAGCCAAGCGTTTTACTTGCCCTTGAGCATGTAGAATACCTTCACAGCATTAGAATGATCCTGTGGAGGTCCTCTCTGTGACATCTCTTTTGCAATCCTGTTTGCGCTCTCACAAAATAATGACCAGAAATGGAAAACTGCAGCAATGCGGCCATGGCCTGCAGTTTCTGTGCGGTATGGAGTTGGCTGCAGCTTGCTGTAAAATATGATCCTGATGTTTCAGATGATCTTCCTTCCCACTTCTTTTGTCACTTTACTAAAAAATACGAATTTATGTGCATCAAGACAATGTGATACTATAGTAAGGCTTCCAATCAATCTTATGCACCAGTCAGGACCAGAATTTTAGCTTTATATTCCTCTAGGCATGTAGCTCACTGTGCAGCATCATTTTCCCACTGCAGTTATCCATTAGCTTAAGACTTTCATAACCCAAGAGGACACTTAAATCTCTCTTCAATCATTATGCCTCTGAACACTTTCCCCTAATGTCTTGGCTTTCTTTTGGAATCTTTTGTCTTACGATTTTTATCCTGCGTTTACTTGCACTGAATTGCATTTGCCATCATACAAGAATTTTCCTGAATTACTCTAACCTTGTTTATTTGCAATGATTAAGGTGATGCCATGCGGGGAGATAGAAAGGTATGTGCTGTACTCCTCAACCATCTGTCAGATGCAGAGAATACTGAACTCAGTGCACCTCAGCTTTCTGACTGTCCCCGTATGCATCTCAATAAAAAGCATGTGGTGATCCCCCAAAGGTTTGGTATATAAATGCTGCCGAGTCACACACTCCATCATTTTTGCTTCCTGCCACCATGGACTGTCTCACGCCTTAGCGAGGGAGAGGATTGCTACGGCAGGAACCAGCCTGAACCACACTGACAGATCCAACAAGAAAGCAAAATAGTGAGAGTAGTGCCAGCAGGGCACTGCATGCAGCTGCACCCACTGGGCACTGCTTGGGCTCTCTGGCATAGATGTTGACCTGAAAACACTTTCAGAAATCGTCGTTAAAGTCATGTGGATTTGCTTATGCATAATCTTTTTTAAAAATAAGAAAACAGTTTATGCTGTCTCCAGGATTCATAGGAGCCAGCTATTTCAGAGTGTTGTTTACTTTTATGATGTTTATCTTTCGCCCACTGGTGGGTGTGAACATCACTGGTTTTACAGTGTGCAAAGCAATGACCTAGGACTATATTTACATCAGACTTTTTTTGTCCTTTTAGTTTCAACAAACTTTTCTTTTAAGGATCCCTTGGAGCTATAAAAACAATATAGCACGATCTGATGCTTCACAGTTAAGAAGAAATTAAAACACCCTATGGTTTACATTTTAGATTTAAGAACTAGTGAAGTAACCGGTGATTGCAGCTATTTAAGGCATAAGGCATGAATGATTTCAGGTATTTCATACCAATCATTTTTCTTTCCCATTTTTGATTGATGAGGCAATGTAAAAATAGACGAAATCTGGCATTTTAAGTCAGGGATGAATTCAATGAAAACCTAATAATTTAGAGTAGCTTACTCATCTCCCTGTAAGTGTAGATATTACTTCATATGTAGTATGCATGTATCATCCTTTACTTATGATTTATTTTTAATTGTTAAGCTTGAAATTATGTTCTCCTTCCTTTCCCCTCAGCCAGGTGAGAGTTCCTATTCGCTATAATTCACTGATAAAGGTGCTTTATATAGCCAATACCTACAATCCTCCCACAGCTATAACTTTATCTTCTAGGGAGAGGGGGATTTTTTTTTATTTAAAAGTAAATTGATACACTTTAAGAGATTATTTGCAGTCTGACCCTTTATTTGAAGTGCATATGACTATGAGACTGATACAGGTGTCCTAAGAAACGTAAATTCTGTCCACAAGAATAAAGACATCGTTAGCTGATGTGACTTTGCCTCTGACCTGCAGAGCAGAAAGTCAGAATCAGGTTCTTTGTCTGGTGCAACATTAGCAGCCATCCTTGAGAGCGCAAAGATGTGCTTGCTGAGGGAAAGTTCCTTGTGTATTATGCTGTTTACCTAAGGGTTATATTCAAGACACTCTCTAAACAGCAAGGCTGATTATTGAAAAATGCCTTATAGTAACTTTCAGCCTAAGTTGATCGATATTAGTGCACAGTTTTACATGGGAGGGAGGGAGCTATTTAAACATTGAAAGCCTCCGGGATAACCACGAATGAAAAAATAATGCAGAACAAATATGTTGAAGGGTTCAAGAGGGAAGAATGTCTTGTCTCTGTGCTGGGGAGGGGGAAGTTGATAAATCACAGCATAAAAACCATTTGAATTCACTATTAATAAAGTGAAGGTGGATTTTTCCCTAGGCCAAAAAGAAAGGGAGGAAAAAAAAGCAAACCCAACAAATTGTAGTGCTGTTTAAACACAGAAGAGAAGCTAAGAGTTATCCTTGCACATTCTTCCATAGAAAGCTTTCCTTCACTGCAAGTCTCACATTCTTGGTTTGTGGCTCTGTACAAAGCTCTTACCCTTGTAGCTTTACGCCTCCAGTGCACACTCTTGCCTCTCCCAGAGCCAAAATTTAAAGATGCTGATTTCTATGTCAGGAACACCACAAAAGAATAACCTCACTTCTTTCAACATCTTGGAAGAACATCTAAGAATGTGGAGTGCAAGGGTCCTAGCACAGGAAAATGATGGCTTTTTTTCCTTGTCATGAATATGCAGTAATTAAAAGCTAAATGTTCCATTGTTTTATTTTGTTGTGTAGAATTTTGCCAGCATTTAAATGATCTGTGACATTTTAGATGCCCTAATTTAGAAGTTGGGCATTGTTCTGATTTGTTGGTAGGATTGTGAAGTTATGAAAGGTAAGCAGTGATGCTACGAAGGAGACTTCCATGTCTCATCACAGAAATTAAAAATTAAAAGATTCACAGGAGTCTTGTGGCAGATGGTATCCTAAAAAACTGGAAGTCAGAAGAGATAAGAGACACCTTATATCAGCCTTTCAGTACTTAAAAGGGGGCCAATAGGAAAGCTGAGGAGGGGCTCTTTACCAGGGAGTTCAGGGATAAGATGGGGGTGAATAGTTTTAAGCTGAAATAGGGGAGATGTAGAGGAGGTATTAGGAAGAAATGTTTTACTGTGAGGGTGGTGAAGCACTGGCACAGGTTGCCCAGAGAAGCTGTAGATGCCCTGTCTCTGGAGGTGTTCAAAACCAGGTTGGATAGGGCTGTGAACAACTTGACCCAGTGGGAGATGTCCCTGCCCATGGCAGGGGGGTTGGAACTAAGTGATCTATAAGTTTCCTTCCAACCCAAACATTCTGTGATATCATTGCCACTAATTTTTTCTGACTTTTGCAAGAACCATAATCATCCCATGTCTCCATTCCCTATCTGTACGCAATGAGGATTTGGTTTTGTCAGTACATAATGAAACCATCAGGGTCTTGTGTCACATTCACATGATGATTGGTTAGGTAGAAATGGACACAGGAGGAGCTGATGGGGAAACCTGACAGGAGGACAGTGGGGAAAGTGAAGAAATGGATTTGTGTCATGGGAAAAGGGAGATAGGTTGAACTTTCTCACAGAACAAGATGCAAGGTGAAGACTTATTATCTAATGGAGGAACGTGGGCTGTAGATTGGCTTGACTAAAGATCTTTGGACCCTTGGAGTGAATAATGCAATACACCTATAAAGCCTGGCGTGTGATTAAAATTATGTAGGCAGAGGAGACTTCTACTAGAGAGCCAAACAGAATGGAAACATGGTGGATTCCTCTATTAAGTCAACTGTTGTTAGCTTTCAAAATTTAAAGAAATTTGGAGTACTTGGCATCCTTTTTTGTCAGTTGTTTGGCACATGCATGTGTTAAGGAGCAGACTGAACTTACATCATTACCAAGGGTGAGACGGTGTAACTCACTTTTGCTTTAACTGTTTTCTTCTTTGTTTCATCTGAGTTTGTGACTAATGGTTGATTGCTGGGAAAGAAGTGATGACTCATCACATGAATGTTTCTTAAATATAATTGCAGTATAAGCGTGCTTACCATGCCATGCAGAAACTCTGCACTTTTGTAGGAAAGGTGGAGCTCTAAGAGCAGTCATGGAAATGCTTTGTAATATAGAAAACCTTCTTTTCTTCAGTCAAGTTAGGAACATGTCTGATTGTTGTACCACAATGCAGAATGAATTCTGTGGGGCTCGGGAAGGCATGGATACAGCTCCCAACTGCACTAACTGACTGTACTGACTGCTGCCCCTGGCTTGGGAAACATATTTTAGGAAGTCTCACTACTGCAGCACGGGGCTGTAATTTTGCTTTGTGACTCATGGTGAGATATAGTCTCTGTGTGTCTTTTTGTCTGGGCGCCTAATAAAGCTCAGGCCACACCTGTTTATGGATGCAGCAAAATGGCAGGGAGCTTGTTTTTATACCATTGATTCTGATGAATGCCACTTACAATCAACACCTCCATGAGGAACTGGCTTGCGTGCAGAAATGCTCTTTAATTGAAGGGTACACAACAGCAACACAATGCAGTCCCAGTATGTTTGCCTCATGAAAGCCAGAACCATTACAGTTATAGAATATCAAATGCTTTGAATGGATCATATTTATTTTATGATTTTTCTGATCATAGATATCTTTTGATGTTTTCCAAGATCATTCTTGTCTGAAAAAAGCGAAATGTGGTCACTTTAGAATGAGTTAATTAATTCTGTGAAGGGACCAGATGACAATTTGAGGAAGCATTCCTGTCCTACAGAACATGCAGGTCACCACGCTTTTCTGATGAGGCAAAAAAATTACTTGCAAGAAGCTGTTAGGTTAATTACTCTTTAGAAAAGGGGGTTAAATTCTAAGAAGTGTGCGGCACTCTGTTGATAGAATGATGGCTGCTGGCAGATTAAAACAAAAAATATTTTGGAAATTATTCCCCCCCTCCTTTTTTTAAGCAACACAACAAATTGCTTCTGTGAATTTTGACAATGACTTTTGAGCTGGCAAGACTCAAGTCTACATCAAATTAAACTGCATTTCAATACATCAGTTTGAACTAAAATTGAAAGAACAATTTCCAAAATAATTGATAAAGATATACGGGATGGTCACTTTTTTTTTTCCCACAGCTTAGAGGATGCTTGCAGTCTGTTTTGCCTGGAGCACTGTATTTTCAAACTGATCTGTATTCTGTTGGATCAGGAGCACTGCCTATTTTTAATACCCAGTGCTAAGAAATTTTTCAGACCTCTGTTTACTCAATTGTTGTTGTCAACACTTTTATCTAAACATTTTGGTTTATTTTTTTGGCAGAGCACAGTTTTCCATCCATCCACCCTGTAGCATCAGAGGTACGTGTAGTGGTTGCAGAACATGCTGTGTGTGCTGGCTGCACATCATGGCCAACATAGAGCTTATGGTCATCAATCATTCGATTGTTCTTTAAACACTGTTTTAACAAGCATCCGTTGTATAAATGGATCAGGTTATTGACCTTTGCCAGCAATTGCTTGCTACATGTCATCTTGGCTTAATGACATTATCAAGGAACATATTCTGTATTGTAGATACTTTAAAGGGTTTATGCATTGTCTTTCACTAGGACGCATGGCTGGCTGAAGTATCTTGAATTAGAAAGTTATTCGATGTCATTATGAAAATATGCGGAGCATTTCCAGCTACTTATAGAATAGAAGAGTGAAGTACTTCCTTTTCTACAAAAGCAAAACCCAGGAAGAGTTATTTGTCATATTGGGCTACTTGTTTTGAAATTCTGCTTCTTTTTCCGTTACAATTCAATCTTCTACCTAGAACAGAGTGGTGCAGTCCTCTGAATATCCTGTGAAAATTGTTTGACTGGTCTGCAGCGCTCCAACTGCAGTTCCTCCATTTCTAGGAATACTGTAGATCTAATTGGTCCTATTAAATCATTACAGCACATAATAGATAGAACTTCTGACTAAATCAACTATGTTTTTAATGAAGATAAGAGTTTTTAAATTAGAATGGATACAGCATTCCTTATTTATTTGTATGGGGTGGGAAGGTTGTTAACTGGAATGGCTGATTCAATTTAGATGAGGCAAAGTAGCCTGTATTCTATAAATTTTCTTTTCCACTTAAAATTCAAGGTAGTACTGACTTTTCAAATCTCATATTGTGAAATTAAGCTATCCAGATGGTTATATGTAAGTTTATCCACTATGTACATCTACTGTGGTTTCTGCATCTCTTCATGTCACAATCTCAAGGTTGATTTTCTGTTCACAGGAAAATATACACATATCACACGCATGAAACAGGCTTAGAATCCTATTTCAGCTTGTTTGTTGAATTAAAATTTGGACTCTGCATGAATCAGAGAGAGATCTCTTAAAAGAGTTAAAGTAGGTATTAATAAATCTTCATGCCATTTCTTGAAAACAATTGAGTAGCATTACTTTCACTTAAAGACTCTTCTAAGAGTTGGAAGCCCACAAAATCATGTTACATTGTTATTCTGCAATCATTCCTCTTTAATCCAATTACTTGTTTTGTACAATGTAAAGAACTTGCTGCTGTATTACTCGATCGCCTATTAGTCTTAGTCTTTGCTTTTCTCCTGCTGGTTGTTTGAGATCCTGTTTTTCAATATTCCAGATTCCTCTCCCTACATTGTGTTTTGCTCAATAGTAAATACAGTCAGTTCTTTAACTTTTCTCTTATTTTCACTTCCATAGCCATAGCAAAATACCTTCCCATGTAATTTAATTTTAATGGTGCTTATTACCAAGTTTTCCTGATGCTTAATAGTTTTCCAGTGAAAAGCTGAAGCACAAGGGTTGTTCTTGAAGAAAACCAAGATTAAGATCAGAAGCAATGAATTCTTACTCTACTTTCTGACTTTGTATGGCTTTAGGTTAGTTTCATCCTTCTTTTGTCAGCTTCTGAGCATGAAAGTATAGGGTAATAAGATTTTTCACTCCTGGGAATATTGTGGATATCTCTGTATTAATAGCAGCTCCGCATTTTCATAAATTTTAAGATTTGGAAGGAAAACAATAAGAACTTCTCCAGCTGTTCTGCTCTGAGGCTGCAGTTAATTCTGGAACAGAGAAAGAATTCCTACCACAACTGTAAACCAAGTGTAACTTCAAGGGAGGAAGGACAACAAGCAGGTATAAGACTGGTGCAGAGGAGGAGAACCAGGACATAAAAGCACTATTTGAGAGTTTCTTCTAAGTAAATCTCCTCACAGCAGTCTCCATTTTTTTTGCCAGAGTTACACTTGATTGCTGGTTTTGACAGCTCACTGCTGGCAATAGGTTTCATAAATGTCTAATCCAACTGGATTGTTCTGTCTTCACATTTCCTTCCTACATCAATAGTGTATATTAGTACCCGCCCCCCCCTCAAAAAAAAAAAAGAAAGAAAGAAGGAGAGAAAAAGCTTGTTGCTTCTACTGTGGGATTTAGGATAAAACAGAAAATATGATCTTAATAAATAAAGCCATGAAGTTTGTGGTAGTGTTTTGTTTTGTTCTGTTTTGTTTTGTGGATGTGGGGGGAAAGCAAAAGCTCACAACACATTCTTAACATCTTCAAGATAGAGTCAGAGCCGTGATTTCAGCACCAAGACTTAACAAACATTGCATACAAAGTGCAGTAAATGCAGTATTCATAAATGTATATGCTCTTTGTGACTTCATGTCAGCAGGGTTCTGTAGACCTTCATTTGTATCAAATAAACTTCAAATGATAAAGAATACGTGCCAGCCAGGGACAAGTATCACTTTGAATTGTTCCTTGTGTATCGTAGCTGAAATGAGAAACATGGTTGGCTTCCTGTTTGTCAAGAGTGAAAAACAGGCACGTTTTCTGTAATTATTAGTAATAGTGTCAATTTAATAAATTATTCACTCGTGACAACAGGATTTACAGTCTAGTTACTGATAGCTTGTGGGGGATAGTGTTTGTTTTAGGATGGTAAAATCTGACAGTAATGCGGTATAGCTAGTAAATCCCTGTGTCTCACCTGTACTGCGAAAGTGAAGACAAGCGCTGACTTGTTTCTTTCAATACCTTCCTCCTCCATCATGTATGATACCCACATATGCCTTCTCGTTGTGCTATTTCTTACCCATTCTGGGACTGGACACATAGAAATTCATCTAACACAAAGGTTCATGCTTGTGGCTGAGAATTCTGTGGGCTTCCGAAGAAATTAGGATTATGTGGTTTACCAAAGGGCATCAGATCAGAGACTGCAAGAGCACAATGAGGTGACAAGTTGTTTATGCTCAGCTCCTCACAGTCGTGGCAATGTGGGAAAAAGTATCAAAACGCTTGCATAAAAATTTAACAAGTTAATGGTATCTGACCCAAGAAAGGAATTAATATGCTGATAGCAAATGGGAGAAGTCAGACTGTGAAGGACTGGTTGTGGAAGAAACGTAGCTATTGTTTATTGTACTGAACTGGGAAGAATCAATGGCATGACTAGAAAAAAAGGACCAATTTGATTCTAAAAAATGCTTTTTGTAGCTATGTTCTACATTACTGTAGGTAGTACACAGATTTTTGTCAAGGGTAGAGAAAAGGATGTAGTAGTATTAAAAAAGGATGAGAGCCTAGATGAGGGGTTTTGGAAGGTGAATGGATGGAACTGGTCTGTTTCCTATTGATTTCACACAGAAGAAATCAGACACCTTGCCCAAAAATGAGACCAGAAAGAACAGAGCTGAGTAAAAGAAGGTGTTGAGACTAGGTTGGAAAGAGGATGATTGTGTTGCATGTCATGAGACTAGACTAAGAGGAGACATGTTGAGGGGATAAGTAACTTCAGTGCTGTGTTGAATTTGAGTTTAAGGCTAAGCAAGGAGACAGATGGGAGAGGAAAGGGAAATTTGTCACTTTGTCTAATACTAGCTAAGTTTATGCACAAGGTTCTCCAGGCATGAATCATGTGCAACTCTGTGGGGAGAAGGGGAACATAAACCAGAGCCTTACAGAACCCTCACAGAGAGGGCAGGATCCTGGAGGCAGAGGGAGAATACTTCTTCTGTGTTGTCGCTGGGTTTGGGATGATAGGTTTCTAAGCCGAATCTCTGCGTGCACCCAAAGCTGAAATGGTAGTTTGGAGTTGAATGGGAGGCATCAAAAAATACTGATTATTTCCTGTAGGATGCGCTGACAATAGAAGCTAAGCAGCATGCGGGCCCTTGCTTGTTTCAATGAAATCGTAGTGGAAACTTTATTTACCCCTGTTTTACAGATAGAGTAAATAGGATAAAAGAAATAAGGCGACTTTTAAAAAAATCAAATGAGATCTGTGGTCAGCTCATAGTCCCTTGCTTGTAAGTACTGTGTTTTAGTTCTTTGTAATTCAAAAGCAATTAAAGCAATAAAAAGAAATTAAGTAAAACCCAGCATGTCATCAGCAATTCCTTTACTAAAACTTGTGATATGATATGAAAGAGGCTGAGGATTTCCTCCTTGCTAATACATTAAAAAAATATTAATTTCTTCTTTTTCCTTAAGTAGGAATAATATTTAATTGTCATTTAAACTGTTTTTTAAAAAACCCGTAGTTTTACCCACAATAATCTGAGAACATTTAATAAGTCTTAAAATATTCATAACACACGAAGATCATTACTCTTGAGACCTTTGTGCAAAGCAGTAAAGTGTTTTAGACATATGGCAGAAACCTCTTCATTTCTTATTTCTTGCTATGATTATATGAAAGAAAGGGAAATTCTCTGTTCTTTTCCCCATTGCAATCTGTAATGCTGTTGTTTTATCTGTTGTGGGCCAAAGTTGTCTCATGCACATGTTCACCAAAGAGCATGGACTTAATCAGGCTTGAATTTAGCTCGGTAAATATAAACAAAATGCTGGTGAATTGCGTTGTTTTGTTTCAGTTTTCCGTACAGTATTTATATAACAAAAAAAGATGAAATAATTTATTTCTTCATCTCATATGACATTAACAGCCCAAACTGTTTTGTATGACAGATGCTGGCACCTCGTTTTTATATTATTCATAATTATTTAAAACTGTTAATTGCTGTGTCATTGAGTATTAAGCAGAAAACACAAACAATTGGTATGTCCTGCATTGGAAACGTATCGTAAATACCAGAAGCCTTTGTCACAGCACTGACTGTAAGTGGAGAGGACGAACAATTTTGTTTTAATTATATTTCAGTGCCGTTGTCTAAAGTCAAGTGGAACCTCCATGGATTGTATCTAAAATAAAGCTGTGGTTACAGTATATGGTCATAATCCCCAGATCTGTTGTGTCGAAATGACAGTATAATGAGTAGGAGTTAAAATGTCCTCTGCTTTCAAGTCATCATGGTTGTCATTTGATTAAATAATAGTGTATTCTGTTTGATGTCTTGGCTTTATTATTCAGAAGCACTTCAGTATATGTGTCCTACCTTTGTATTATGTGCTCCTGGCAACCAGGTATCCATATAGGTTCTTATTTACACACCTGCGACGGTTACACTGTACATTTAACTTGCATGTGTGCTGCTTGAATATGGAATTTTAATTATTCTTCCTAATTATGGTGCATTCACCAAAAAGAGAGAAATCATTGGTCAGGTACAAAAAGAAACTGCGTAGTATTTGAAGGAATTTGATAATTTTGTTGTAGTTTGTAGCTTGGCAGGTGGTAATAATGCTATGCCAGCACTGTCAAAATATGAAAATTAAAGTGACGATGGGTTTTAATGAAATCCATTTGACAAATATAATTAAGGTGTTTTAATATGAAGCCCTGTAATAAAGACTACCGGTGGACTCCCTGAGGTCCTGACTAATTGTGTAGATTGCTTTTAAGCTTTGAATAGTTTTATTGGATAATGAACTGTTAAGAAGTGTTAGATCTTTCTTAAGCAGAATTTGGTTTGAAAAAGAAGAGGAGAGACAGGCCTGAGGTGTGGCATTTTAAACATAATTAGAAGAGAGATTTAAGTTAACATCTTTGATCTTGCTGTCAGTTTTTGATTAGAGCTGTAAATGCTTTAATCAAGTGCAGTGTAGTCATTACATTTCTAACTGTTTTTAAACTGCGAAATTACTGAGACACTGACATCGGTTTAACACTTCTTGAGAATTTCCAGCAAAGTTATGTCTGTAAACTGGGTGTTTGCATTAAAATGTCATCCTGCAATAATTTACTAATTCAGTAGATCGTGGGCTAATAATATTTGATGCTCAAATAATGTAGAAATCCTTTATGAGATTAAACATAATGTTCTGTAGTTGAGAGTACGGCCACTTCAGATTTCATTTTAAAAATAATTTCTAATATCCTTTTTTTCAATTAAAATAATACTAAAACCAGTAGTTGTAATAATAATATATATATAAGATGCTAAGTACAATGTTTGAATGCCTTCCATAGGAAAACAATCCTTTTAATGACAGATATTGTGTTCTGCCACTGTAGATTCTTTCAAACCCATTTTCAAGAAGCAGGCACGAGTAATTACCAGGTCCGCAGTAGTGCCTGGGTCAGTAATATAATTGTGTTCTCTGGAATCTCTGTCTTGCAGCATTGAAGACTGCTTCAAGAAATTTCAGGAAGATCAATTTTAAATTTTTTTTTCACTGGCATCCAAACCAGCAATAATATGTGAAAATGGCCAAGGGCACAAGTACGTAACATCAGAGGATGGTTGGCTCCATGGTACCTGCCCATAGGTGGCATGCCTTTCATTTCAAATACAGAACCCAGCAGTCCAGGTCCTTTCCCAGATCTGACCTTGGGCCCCCTGTGTTCTTGATATTTGAGCATGACAGAAAATCCAGGTACTTGTCTCTTTACTGTGTCATGCTAGGGGCTACTGGGCATGCTGTTGTCCTCATGTTGGTCCTCTAGAAATATAGAAAAAAGCTACAGCAGAGGAAAATATACTTATTTTTTTCTGTCTGCAGCATAGAAGACATTCACAGAGATAAATGTGAACAGCAACCTGCCAGCAAGTCCTACAAAATTTTTTAATTACATCCCACAGCAGACTACCTGATGTCTTTGGCAGCATGTCATAGAATCATAGAATGATTTGGGCTAGAAGGGACCTTAAAGCCCATCCAGTTCCACCCCCTGCCATGGGCAGAGACACCTCCCACTGGATCAGAGGCTCAAAGCCCTATCCAACCTGGCTTTGAACAACTCCAGGAATGGGACTACCACGACTTCTCTGGGCAACCAGTGCCAGTGTCTCACCACCCTCACAAGAAAACAATTCTTCCTAATACCTAATCTTAATCTCCCCTCATTCATATTAAAATGCTTCTCTCTTGTCGTATCTCTGCACTCCCTGATAAAGAGCCCCTCCACAGCTTTACTGTAGGCCCTCTTTAAGTACTGCAATTTCATGTCCAACATACTAATGTGTCTGAAGTCTGGCAGACCAGGAGAGAAGAGAGATGTGATCCATACCTAGACATCCTCACCGAGAGTGTTCAGCTGCTGGTGCTCCTTCATGGCACCTCCAGTGCACGTATCAGTGCTGACTGCAATCCCAGCAACACTCAACAAAGAGAAACAGTCTCTCTGGTAGTCCTGATCTAAGTCATCAGGGTCTCAAAGACCATGTTTGGTAGCTGGCATGGCAACTGCTTCATAACACTCGAAGCAAAAACTTCTGTTCCATGCAGTAGCTCCTCTGTCCTGGAGCAGTTTGCGTTTAGAAGTCTCCAGGTTTGCCTCAATTTAAACCACATAGCAGTTGTGTAATGTTGAGATGCCAGAAGCATCGATAAGTGTTGCTGAGTTCTTCCATCAGAGTAAATCACACTTTTCATCTTGGATATGTACTGAAAAATCAGGTTTTACAGCAATTCATCTTTGTAGGCATGCCTGAGAAGCAAATCGTGTCTATGTGCAGTAGAGGCCCCGCATAAGTCTATGTCTTATACTGTCTGAAGAGCTTAACTTGATCCTTAAAATACAATTCTGCTCTAAGGAGTGCTTTAAAAAATGTGTGACAGGAAAGTCTATATTTCCATCCCAGCAATTTCCAGAGGAAATATCATCACTTGAGAAGTACAAGAGTAGAGGGTTTTTTAATTTTTTAAAAAATATACATAGCCCTGCAAACTCAGCTTGGATTGGAAAATCATTCTGCATTCTTTCCTTCTTCTATACCTCCTGATAACAAGGATTTGCCAGGCCATCAGTTACTTTTCATTGTTCCCTCTGTTCCCTTCCTATGGGTTTATTGAATTAGTGGTTTTCTCAGCATTACTCTGCATAACCAAAGGCAGCATTGCAGATGGAGATAACTGGCACCTAGCTCACGTGTGTGAAAAGGGAGCAGCATCCATAGATGCATTGGTCCTGCAGGGTGAAAATATAAACAAAGGAAAAATAGCTTAAGGTGGGAAAGTGTGAGCGGAGGAAGACAAAAGTGCATAAGAAGCATGCAGTGTAAGCAGCACAGAGATGGTTATATTGATGCTTTGTTCTTCATGAGCAAGCTTTTAAAATTACTGTTAATGTCAAATTAACACGATTTCTCATTGTGTGTATAAATCCTTATTATGTGTAAAACCAAGATTCAAAATGTAATAAAATATGCGAACTGCTAAAATTCTCCAGACAAATCATAGAGTTATTTAGGTTGGAAAAGATCTTTAAGATCATTGAGTCCAACTGTTAAAAATACAGCTAAGTGAGCATTTCCTAGAGATCCCTACAGAGGCCAGAATAAAATTCTGGGGCAGAACTGGTACTTGAACTGTGACCACCCAAGTAAGCTATGGACTGTCCCTTCCCTATGCTTCTTGTCCCTCCCTCTCCAAGTAGCAGCTTCAGATCTCCAGAGTCCTGATAGAAGAAATATCCTTCTTTGCAAGCAAAACCACTATCGTGACAAAATTTACGTGTATTTGACATCACATTGTTTTCTAGTTGTAAATTACCCACTGAATAAGCTAACAGTGTCTTGAAAGGATTTTTTTCCCTCTCCAAATTGCCACCTCTTTGGAAAGATACTGCATTTTAAGGGGAAAATGAAGCTTCATGAATAATTTTGAATTTATTTTGCATCCCTTATAGATCAGCTTTTAAAAGATGGTTTTGGTAGAAACCTTGAATGATAACTTGCGTCAGCAATTTCTTTGTTATTATTTTTTCAACTTTGATACTTTCAGCCTCCAACATTGTAATACAGTTCTTTTACTGGCATTTAGGTTTTGAGAGATTTAGGTGGTGGGAAAATGGGAAACGTTGAAAGGATGAGCTAATTAATGTTTCGTCAGCCTATCTCAAGTGAGCTATTGTGTTAGTGTTTTGCCACGTTTGTAATTTATGCCTGTTAAACCTTTGTTTTATCATCTATTATGGACTTGTAGGCTTCTGTTTGCACTTACTGTGTGTAACAAGCATTTCATTTAATATGGACAAAAAATGGTTTCAGTTACTTTTACTGTACCCGAAAAGGAGAATGGGATTTGCAAATGATAAATGGGGAAGTTGACTAGCTAACTAATAAAGATTTGTCTTAATCAAGTATGATTTGTCAGAACAGGAGCGCACTGGGGTCAGGGCACACGCAATGAATAATACAGCATTCACTGGAGAAAAGGACCAGGCAAAAGGCCTCATAAATATGCTGTGATTACCCATTGCTAATTCGTATTCAAAGAATGAGTTGCACCGAAGCCAGTTTCGAGGTTGCTGAGCTGTTCACCTGCTTTGTGAGCTTTCCGACGTTTAAGAAAGTTTGTTCATATATACAGATTGTTTTCAGAATGCTGTATTTTTGCACAAACTACTATGCTTTTTGGTCAATGATTTTAAGCATTATTTATTAATCATCCTCTCAGTTAGTTTTGTTTTTCTAATGTCTGGACAGTATTTTATATCTTTTTTTCATTGTTTAAATATGAATGTGAATACAGCAGGAGATAGTTCCATTCACATTTAAAATGCATTGCTGAACAGTTCAAGAAAGGTTAAAACACTCTTTAGGTCTGTGGAAGTGTTAAAGATCAAACAAGCATAGACTTTTTGCTTGTGTTGCCAATTTCCCTGACTTCCTTATCGGTCCGAGGTTTCAGGATAAACCTGGTACATCAGGATGCTGGGAGAAACCTGAACAAACCCAAATGTAATTTTATTTGGCTCTGGCTTTGTTTTTATTTGTTGACATTGCTTTATTGAATAAGCCATTTCTCAGGTTGAAACAGTGGAAGGATAGACTTCTTCTCATAGATTTTCTTACGTCCAGAAACTGGGGTACAGCAAAGACCTTGTTCCTATTACTAGATTTTATTCTTCAAGACCCATTTACATAAATGGGTCATGAAGCATCAGTTTAAAAATATATAAAATGGTTCCAGTGCTTACAGATATAACTAGCAGACTTTGTTCTTCACCTTTGTGCTGTTTAAATGTCATATGCTGCAGTTTTGTGTAGTTAAATAAGTTTGGAAAAAAACTCTTGTTCCACACTTCAATTTTAAAACATATTTCAAAACGTTTTCTTTTCTTTTGAAAACCTCCTGTAACTTTGTTTGCTGTTTGCTGGTTGGCTGATAGTCTCTCATCTGTTCTGTACTCAAATCTGTGTGTTGAAATGCATTTATTGCTTTAAGAGTAAATCAGCTATAGAGTTAGGGCCAAGTTTATGAGCCTCGAGCTGCTGAATGCAGGAGGCTAAGTTGCCAACTCTCTGCCTACGCATTTTAAGTCTTTGAAATAACCAGTACTGCAGGGTCCAAAATAATTATTTACACTGCTTTGAGTTTATAGCAAACTTGGTAGATGGTGGAGCGTTTTTTATTAAAGTATGATTACGAATCCAGCCTCAGACAAACCAAAGATCGCTGTTGTGTCATCTTGGTGCTGTTTGGAGTCATGGTTTTATTCAAGTGTGATGGTTTATGGCTCAGGTTTTAAAGAGTGTGCAACTTAATTTAGTTTCTATCAGGATTGTTAGTACTCTTCACTGCTAAATCACTTTCAGAAAAGCTTGAGACTGAGAGTACTGTAACGAAGCAGCATCCATTCCCTGCACCAAGCTCAGAGCGAGCAGGGGCTTTTTCCAACCTGACAGCACTTAAAGTAGTAGGAAAAGAAGATACCGAGGGTTGGTTCCCAGCTTCACTTACACAAGTGATCGAAATGGGGGTAGAAAGTTGTTTATTATTGATGCACTAGGGAAGGATTTCTTTTGCCTTAGAACTTTTTTAAAGGAAGAGAATTAAAAAAGAAGACACAAAGGGAGGAATTTGGAGCAATGAGCATTGCTGAGCTGGTGCATGGCTAGAACAGTGACTGGCCTTCAATGTAGACAAGCACTCACGAGAATCAAAGTCTGCCACCTCCTGTGAATGTTGCTGTGAGGATGTTAGTAAGGGAGCTCAGATAGATGGGTAATGGGAGTAGACAGAAAAAAAACATCAGTTAGTGAGAAATAAGTAGTTTTATACCAGCAGATTGATGTAAGTTAGAATTTCAGAAAAAGGTATGAAACCTTAGAAAAAGAAAAGGCTTCTGAAGGGGAAGTTACTAGGTCTTGTCATATATCTTCGTTCTTCTTTCTTTTTCCTATTTTCTTCTCACTCATCTGACTTTTTTTTATCCAGGGAAAGGACAGAATAGGCCTAGACCATGGGAGGTGTTGGTTATGAAATGCGCTCAGTTTGTTCTTAAAAGCATGTGGCATCTTCCTCAAATATCTTTTCTTCCTTATTTTGAACAAAGTACAAAGCCTGAATTCTGATTGAGTGTTCCAGATGTTTTGCTTTCTGGTTTCCTTGACCTCAGGATCAACAGACCCCTTTTGCTCTTGGCCAATGAAAATAATTTCATGATCATCCATTACAGCTCATAGGGACCTTTTTTCAATTGAAAAATGTTTGTATCTTAACTTTGGTGGACATCTTGGACTTTGGAGGATCGGGACATATTTTTAGTTGTATTTTGCTTTCACAGTAACACTGGGCAACTTCTTTTATCCTCTCTTGCAACTGAACTTCTGCAATCTCTGGAAGTGTTGGATGTCCTCAGTGTATGCCGTTGACTCTCGGGGCTCTTTCTGCTGGTACAGCATTTGCTCCCGCTGGAGAGGCCAAGTAGCCCCTACAGCATGTAGCTCATTTTATTTTATGTTAAGTCACCACTTAGCAGCATGCAGATTAACTTCTCTGTGGCAGATTCTCCAGGCAGTTGAACAGCAACTCTCATGTTTTGCTGTTCTCTTAATGCACTACAAATTGTCTCTCCATTGGCTTATAGCCATTTTATTATCCTTCATCTATCTGTATTAACCTGCACTTGTTATTTAATAAGTTTAATAATCTAAGTCCTTCTGTCTCTAATTATATTGGCTGTTTAATGTAAACTTGTATCAACTGCGAATTTGTAAATTTATAGGACTTATACCTGTGTCCCTACACTTAAAGATATGTCATCACTTTATTATCTTTCTGCTGTCAGAAGCATAAAGCATTTGGCTCAGGCCTGAATTCTTCTAACTCCTGCAACATGTATTTTCTAGGCTTGTAAATCTGCTTGCTGTCACCTCTGAACAACTAGCTTTTAACACTTTATAGTGAGGATTTTTTTTTTTCAGAAACTGCTGTTGAAGATTTATCTCTCTTAGTCTCCTAAAATCTAAATTTTGAACCTGTCTGAAATAGAGTGGCTTTTGGGAAAAGTGTCCCAACCTTGAATACCTTACCTGACTTTCTGCCTAAATCAGCGTAGTTCTCAAAAAATCTTCTACAAGCTTTTGCTATGTCCTCAGAGCATGCAATGTCTCTCTGCAAAGACAACTGTCAAGTGCACTCCTTAAATGCCATTATTCACTAAGTAAGGCTGAGGATCACAAGGTGGAAGTGTTTGCCTTTCCTATTTTGATTTTTTGTCTGACAACACACAATGGATTTCTTGAGTTATCTTGATTTTTTTCTTGATTTTCTACTTTTCCCAGTGTAATTTACTTTGCTTTTCCCACCTCTGCAACTGTATAGCTCAGGGGCATGTATTGTACATACGGTGAGATTGGGCAAATCATACTTTCAGGTGTTCTTTCTATGATTTAGTTGCATTTAATGATTTTTAACATTTTAAAACATATCGAGTTATGAAATGTGTGTTATTGAATCATAGAATCATAGAATCACCAGGTTGGAAGAAACCCGTCGGATCATCGAGTCCAACCATTCCTATCAAACACTAAACCATGTCCCTCAGGACCTCATCTACCCATGCCTTAAACACCTCCAGGGAAGGTGAATCAACCACCTCCCTGGGCAGCCTATTCCAATGCCCAATGACCCTTTCCATGAAAAACTTCCTCCTAATCTCTAGCCTAAATCTCCCCTGGTGGATCTTGAGGCCATTCCCTCTTGTCCTGTCCCCTGTCACTTGGGAGAAGAGGCCAGCTCCCTCCTCTCTACAACCTCCCTTCAGATAGTTGTAGAGAGCAATGAGGTCTCCTCTCAGCCTCCTCTTCTGCAGGCTAAACACCCCCAGCTCTCTCAACCGTTCCTCATAAGGCCTGTTCTCCAGACCCCTCACCAGCCTCGTTGCTCTTCTCTGGACTCGCTCCAGAGCCTCAACATCCTTCTTGTGGTGAGGGGCCCACAACTGAACACAGGATCCAAAGAGCGGCCTCACCAGTGCCGAGTATAGAGAGAAAAACCTCCCTGGACCTCCTGATCACACCATTTCTGATCCAAGCCAGGATGCCATTGGCCTTCTTGGCCACCTGGGCACACTGCTGGCTTGTGTTCAGTCGGCTGTCGACCAACACCCCCAGGTCCCTCTCCTCCTGGCAGCTTTCTAGACAGACTTCTCCCAGTCTGTAGCTCTGCATAGGGTTGTTGTGCCCCAAGTGCAGGACCTGGCATTTGGCCGTGTTAAGCCTCATGCCATTGGACTCTGCCCAGCAGTCCAGCCTGTCTAGGTCCCTTTGCAGAGCCTCCCTACCTTCCAGCAGATCCACACTTCCACCCAGCTTAGTGTCATCTGCAAACTTGCTAAGGGTACCCTCAATGCCTTCATCCAGGTCATTGATGAAGACATTGAACAGGGCTGGACCCAGCACTGAGCCCTGGGGAACCCCACTTGTCACTGGCCTCCAGCTGGATTTAACACCATTTCCCACCACTCTCTGGGCCCGACCATCCAAACAGTTTTCTACCCAGGAGAGTGTGCGCCTGTCCAGGCCAGAGGCTGACAGTTTCCGTAGCAGAATGTTGTGAGAAACTGTGTCCAGGAAGACCACATCCACAGCCTTTCCCTCATCCAGCAGCCGAGTCACTTGGTCATAGAAGGTGATCAGGTTAGTTTGGCAAGACCTGCCTTTCGTGAACCTATGTTGACTGGGCCTGATCACCCGGTTCTCTTGCAAGTGCTTCATGATAGCACTCAAGATCACCTGTTCCATGACTTTCCCTGGCACTGAGGTCAGACTGACAGGCCTGTAGTTCCCTGGATCCTCCCTGCGACCCTTCTTGTAGATGGGCACTATATTAGGCTCCAGTGCTGTGGAACATCCCCAGTCTTCCAGGACTGTTGGAAGATGATAGAAAGGGGTTTGGCCAGCACATCCGCCAGCTCCTTCAATACCCTTGGGTGAATATATTGTGTCTATTGTGTCTATATATGTTTTTATATATATATATATATATACGCACAGGTTACACTTTGAGAGGAAGAGAACTGTACAGATCACATTAGACTATTTTTCATATGAAAAGAAAAATGGGGACTCTGTTTTCAAAATTCATAAAAATGCGTGTTTATCCAAAAGCCTGGAGATGCTCATTATGTATCATTCCTCTCTCTTGAGTAAATATATCAGCTGTCCTTAAGGGAAAAAAAGTATTATTGACTTGAATGATTAGAAAAAGCTCTTTCAAAATCAGTTTAGCTGGTAATGTAAATAAATACTTAAATGACTGGATGAAAAAAAAAAAAAAGAAAAAACAGCCATGCACAACTTATTTTTCATCCTTGATACATGGGTAGGTGTTAGAAATCAAGCTTTGTGAAACAAATATTAAACAATTGTGAGTTATACATATAAATAAATACTACATATGTGATACAGGCAAGTTCCAAAGTAAGGGCATATTCAGGAATGTGATACATCATTAGAAGCCATCATTTTCTGTTGGGTGTATCTCAGTATAAAAGTTGAAAACCACATGCCAACTGGCACATGTGAAGAGGGAAGTTAAGTTTGTAGTTGTTGGTTTGTGGGGGGAGTGTTTCTTTGTCAGCTGTAGAAGGCACTTTCATTCTTCTAATTAGGTTCAGTGTTTTAGAATGAGAAATGTTATATTTTTTTGGCATAACACAATCTCATAGAACAGGCAGCATTTGTACTGGTCCCACACATAGTGCTATTCAAGTCTTTCTCACTGAAGAGGCTGATTTCCCATACCTTGTTCAAATACCTTTGAGGTAGAGTACTTTTAGAGCTGTGAATTTTAGCATTCACCCTTTAAGGCTGATGCTTGTTAATCTTAAGCTATGTGCTTTTTCAGTATTTTCTATTCATCACTGCATTGTTGAAGACTGAGATAATTGCTGTATCGAACATTCCTGCCCTCTGTCAGTACATAGATAATACTGATGTAAATGCATTCACCCTTCTGCATCTCATAGTTTAGCTGTAATTTTAGAACATCATTGTATGTATCTCTTTGGGAATTTCTGTTAGAAGAGGCAGCACCACACAGTCTTTTGAGGACTTGGTACTGTGCTGTACTAAACATTGTCAGTACATACCAACTAAAAAGATGGGGTACTCCCCAAATAATAGATATTGTTAAGATTCTGTGGAAATAACACCATTACTGGTAATATGCAACACCCTTCAGTTTGTGCATTGGTCTTAATTCATGCATCTGCACTAAAGTATGTCTTAGAAACATGACCTTTTCACATAACTAGTGGCATCATCGATGATTTGCATTATAAGTAGCCTGGAAGGATCTATACAGCACTGTTGCACTAAAAGCACGAATCTGCTTTACAGATGAAGGTTTCAAGTCATGGGGAAACTTGAAAAATTATAGCAAGTAGACAGCAATGATATCAAGCTTGTAATTAGCTGTATTGTGGGCTAATGTTACTTGTTTTCCCAGTCCTGGGCACCTTCAGTTGCAAACAAAGTGAGGAGCCATGTCTTCATTTGATTTTTAAGTCTGTATTTTCTTTATTTATTAATATTTTTTGTTTGACTGTCTTGACCTTCCAGCTAAAAATCAAGTTTCACTGTCACCAGTGAATTTTCTGAGTAGAACAAGGATATGAAGAGGATCTGTGGATAAAGGCGTCAATTTATGTTTGCAAACTTATTGTGAGATTATGTTACCTCCGTTTTGTCTCTTTGTTCGACTTATGTTGTTATTTTAGCCCAAAAAAGGCCAAAGATCATCAACTAAAGTGCATGTAGAGTAAAGCTGCTCCTGTAAAATTGATGATCCATCCAATTATTTATCTATAGAGGCTGCTGGGAAGAAACGCAACTATCTCAGTTCTCAGACCCTTCTGCTAGGTTGAACTTCATGGCTGAAGGTTTAATCCCTAAGTGTCATATCAACAATTCATTCTGTGATATTCTGACTGACATGCTCTCCTTCCTTATTTATTGATGTCTTCAGTCATCAACAATGAGAGGAAAATACACTATTCGCCAAAGTGACGGTGTTTTACCCTCACTTACAGTTGATGCTGCTGTCACATTGATGGTTGGAAAATAAACTCAATCATTATAAAATGCTAAGAGTGTGAACTTGCCACTGACAGGAAGAAGATGAAAAAAAAAAAAAATGCCACACAGTTACTTGCTTAAAATTGGTGTAATAAAAATAGAGCTGTTTCCTATAAGGACATTTTTTAGCTCTTGTTGTGAAACACCAAACCATTTTAGCCATTGAAGTTATGCCTTTGAAGGAAAATCTGCTCCTTGCACCCCTTTATGTCTCAGCAAACATATGTATAATTTTTAGCAATACATATTTGTTATCCTTCCACCTCATGCTACTTCGTTAGTAATTTGTTGGTTTTTTCCTCTCTGTTTATGAGGGATTTGGCTTTGTTTCTTCTCCTCCAGGTTATAATGAATGCATGTATCTGTTTGTGCATTACAGTATTTTGAGTGCTTTGATGAGGAGTGAGCTCAGTATAGTTTCATCCAGTAAGTTCTTTGACATGCAAACATAGGCAAAGCTCTGTCTTGAGTTGCTCACCTAGGCTACCATTTGTATACCTGTACTGCACTTTACAGCTTTTTTTTTTAACTCAATAACCACACATCTTACCACATGTCACCTTTGGGAGGCATTGTATATACAGCTAAAAGTAAAGAGCAGCAAGCCAGGAGGGACAAGATAGCATAACGAGGATGTCAATTTGTGGTCAGATATCTGAGGAAATACTTATCTTACTTGTACTGTACTTGGCAACAGATAGAGAAATGTATATGTAATGAATTTCCTTAGACTTATCTGGCAGAATGCATACCTTGTGTTAAATGAGCTTAGGAAAAAAAAAAGCTTTTCTCAAATTTTTCAAGTTAGAGGTGATTCTACTTTGGATTGTTTCCTGAAAATGGACTTAAAAAAACCCAAACAATAAAGAATAGTCGTGTTTGCTCTGGCAACGTATTAGCAAATTTTTATTGTTTAATTTTATTGAGGTTCCTTAAATAATGACATTTTAAGATCCCACTCATTCACCACAACAAAAGCAAGGCATGATTTGTGTCGTTTATGAAAAAAAAATGACGTTTTTGTAGTTTTACTCAGTGTTGGTGCATATCTGCAGCTGGCTGGCTAAGTAACCTAAATGAACGTGTGCAGAAATGCTGGTTGTCTCACATGTGCTGTGTCCTGAGGCAAGCTACAGCTGCTTCAACTCCTTATGTCTGTTTCCCCATCTGTAAAATGGGAATGATTTAACTTATTTTTCTCCTTCAGGGAAATACAAGGAGGGTTTCTTAATGTTTCTATAAAGCTTTGAAGATTAAAATCTCTTCTCTAGACTTGCTGCTAATATTTCAGTGTAAGAGGAGCATTTGACTGAAACTGTTTGAAGAGTAAAGTTTTGGCATCTTCTCTTGTCTTTGTACCATGTCTTGAGGCCTCTCTGCTATAATTTTGCAATATTTGGTTCAACATAAGCTGTGCAAGCAAACAACCCCTGTGTAAATGAATGATGATGATGATGGATTAATGTATATATCTACTCTTAAAAACATCAGGAGATCAACTCAAGCAGATCTCCAAGCTTGCCAGAAATAGTCCACAGTGGGGCAAAATAGACACCAGAGCTGCACCTGAAATAGCTTTTATTTAAGCATCAGTGACAAATGCTGAGAGGCACAGGGAAAGGATTTTTTCTAGTATGACTTCTCAGTGTCTTTGGAAGTGTAAGGATGACGAGTGTTTTAACAAAGTCTGTCTGACTCCCTTTCTAAGACAAGGAGCAGGCTTAAGGAATGTGTGGAAAGTATGAACATCCAACACCTCCAGCAAGTCTGAAAGTCTTGTTGTTTCACACACCAAAGACCAGCATCAATTCCTAGGGCCTAGACAACCTCAAGAGTTTGCAGGGAGTCAGCTTCGGTCTTGGTTGTTGCTTCTTCAGTTTTATATTGCCTGAAAAACTTAAAATTGAGTATGATGACATCTTCCTCTTTGTAGTTAAAAGGAGCGATTATACACGTGTATTAAGTGCTGCTGTCCAACCTGGCATTTTGAGTCCTTACAGTCACAAACTATATTTTTCATTATTTACATTTTAATTTTTTAATGCAGAGCAGATTGGACAGGAGATGCTGGAAAACCTCAGCCATGACAGAGAGAAGATCCAGCGTGCTCGGGAAAGGGTAAGTTTGAGAATAAGTAAATGCTGGTCTTGGGTTTTATTTGCTTTGGGCAAGTTCTATGTGCATGCAAAAATAACCCAGCATATCAATCAGCTTTAGATAAATCAGCTGCTATTGTGAGATATAATCACTATGTGCAGCAAAGCACTTGAAGTGTCTCATATGGGCTCAGTCATGCAAATCTTTCCTATGGACAGTCACACTGAGGTTGCCAAACGCACTGTTGGAAGCAAGCTTTCCATCAGTAACATTGCAGTTAAGTCTGTTTTTTGTCCTTTGAGGGATTTGTTATGCTCTCCATTGCAATGACTTGTTGGACTTTCAGTGAAGTGAAGTTTAGTATCTTGACTTAGTTTCTAATAGTTGATGAAGCCTTACTCTTTGTATCAGCAAATGCTAATGATTGCATCCTTAGGCAGTTCTGTGTGAAAGAAAAAGTAGTAAGGACTTACATTGCTGCCCTGCCACTGCAGTCAAGGTAACATGCCCACATCATTTTTGGCTTAGGTTGTCTCCATAGGAACAAACTCCACTCAGTAGAGTTAATGAGGGTTTCCATAAGCCCATCCCATCGAATGCATACAAGAAATTTACCTCCCTGGTACTGATTTCTGCTAGCAGAACCAGGATTGACTGTGCCTATGACTTTCTGTCCATGATATGTTGATTGGATACATTTCTGAGTGTCCAGTTTTGACAAAGCTAAGTCCTTTTACAGGCCTGTAGCTGACCAGTGCCACTTGAGGAAACTCCTTTATCTTCCCTGGGGAGTTTCTTTACCTGGAGGACTTTGATTAGTAAAGCTCATATGACAGCTTTAAGGAGGCATTTTCTGTCAGCTATGCCACTTGCTTTCTGAAGTGCGGGGCATTCGCTACTTTAAAACATTAAGTATAACTAAATCATTAAATGTAACTAAGGATTGTGAGCATTTACCAAGTGTTGTTCAGGCAACCTTGTATCTTATTTCATCTCCACTCCTTACATCCCTAGTGACTGCTGAGTCTGAGATGCTTTTCTGTTTCTGGCTGCACAAGTTAAACCTAGGCAAAGGAGATGAATAGCGTGGATCCCTTTCTGATGATCCTAAAAATCCTCAGGCAAGAGAGAGCGTAGTTCTGATGACTTTGTGTACACACGATTTGTAGCATACCTTTTCCATTTCTGTGCTTTCCACCTGAAAAGCAAATTTCTTTGATGGCAAAACCAGTAAGCTACAAGGAACAAGATTAAAAAGAAGAGTATCCTAGGAAGTTGTATCCCATCACAGTTTAGTGAAAGTCCTCTTGTCATAAATGGAAGATATCAAATTCCAAGTTTTTATCATATGTGGCTTAAAATATTCTCCAGTGAAGCCACACAAGTGCATCTGTCCCAGCTGTCTGTATAGTCAGATGTACAGTCAGGGTTGATCTTGGATAACTTGGCAAGTTTTCCATTTTGTGGAGATTTTTTTAAAGACCAGGACAGAGAGTGCTCTGTCAATGCATAATAGCTTTACGCTGAACACACAGAGTGATTGTCTAACCATCCAAGGAACAAACTTGTCTTCTGAAAGTCAAATGTCAGCTTGAACGTGGTGGTCAACTCTTAGCAGTTCAATGTTGTGAAAATTAGAAGGATTTTCTTATGAGCAAAATTTAAATGAGTTTGTGTCTCTACAATTTAGTTGCATTTACATATCTTGAGTTTTCCTGTCTGTAGAGTAAAACATTTGAATGAAAAAAAAGTGCAAGACGTAGCTAGTATCATTTCAAATGATTGAATATCTTGTGCAGTGCAAAATACGTGTTTATAGTAACAGTTGTGAAGAGGAATTCTCTTAAGTACTTTTAGCCAAAGAGAAAGGATAAAAGCTCACTACAAGGGTAGGATAGGTTAACTGGAGCATAAAGGTTTTAAAATATGCCACATTTTTTAGAAAAACTTCAATTGAAAATGTGCCTAAGACAGACAAAATATCTACATCAACATCTTGGTTATCTTCCTTCATTTCTCATTACTATTCTTAATATTATTTTTAAAAGCTTTCTCAATCACTGTGCAACAAGGAAGTGCCACCATGTGCCTTTTAACAGGTTTCCAGAGCACTGGTGCTTTAGCTTCTGCACTGCGCCAGTGTTGATAAAGAATTGATGGAAAAAGTACCATCAGATATTTCAGCTTTAAATAAAAGCAAACTTACAGTTTGAAACTCTTTATGTTGGTTTTTTTCTGCCAATGCAGGAAGAACAGGTGGGTTTTTTAGTGTTCTCTTGGGAGGTAGCTAGATATATTCCAACTGTGTGTGTACGTGTTTGTTTCTTTTCTAACATTACTTTTGCTTGTGTTGTAGGTTTTTTTATTACCATAAAAATATGAGGTCGTCTTGCTTAGAGGAGTTTGTCAAACCTCTAAGATTCAGCTTCCCCTTCCTAACTATCCGTACTGATTCTAGCTGTCAGGTAGAATCCTGCAGCAATAGAGGAAAGTTAGGATCAAACATGTAATGGTAAAAAGGAGAGCGCTACTTTTCTGTGAAAAGGGAGGAGAAGCCCCAAGTGTTAAATGCATCTTTATGAATAATAAAAGACCAATGTAAAGCATACATTTGTACTTCAGATTCCCTTCCAGCACAGATAGGAACTTGGCTTTTTAATGAGCCTTTTAAAAATTATTGTGGCGCTTTTTCTTCTGTTCCTTCTGTCAAACTGTGCTAAACTGCTTTTCTGGAGCTTGAATTGTCTAGATGAATCAGGAAAAAATGAAGGAATGGCCTCCCTGGAATACAATGCTCATCTTTGTTCCATCATGGCACATAATTACAGAGATCTGAGAGTCAGTGCAAGCCTTCTCACTGAATGTGATATTGCTAAGAGCAAGTCATGGATGGTGGTATCCAGTCCCTTCTACTTGGTATTTCCTTAATACCATTTACAAGAACAAGGAGGAAAATTATACAAAAAGGTTTTATGTTATTGATTACAACGACTGATTTCAGTAATAAACATTTAATCTGGCAGCAATTATTTACAATATTGGGCTCCAGAATAGAAACTGTGTTTAATATTGCTACTATGCAAATATTCAAGATATAATAGTGGTTTGTTACGGTGAAGGTGATTTGTTATTGGAAGACTGCCACTTTTCTTGGCAGTGTTACTGTTTTGATGGATTCATAACACAGGATGCATTTTGTCTTCTATAACTAAGTCTGTAGTGGGAAGTCACTAAGTCAGCTAGTCCTTTCAATCTGATTTGATAATGAAGAGGTAAATGTTCAGCTTTCATAAGGAGAAGAATGTTTTATGTACACACAGCTGTGTTTGAGGGCATGTTGGAAACAGTGGTCCCTGCTATTTCATAACTGACAATCGTTCAATTATCATTCACAGTAGATTTTGATCTCCCACTGGCTCCAAGATTTCATAAAAGTCCAGACGCCTCTGCTTCAGCTATCAGTAGCAAAAGAGGCAATAGGATTGTAACTCTGTTCTCTCTGTATCCTTCCTTGGTTTTAGACATTGTTTTTTGGGAAACTGATAAACAGTAAAATAGAAGGAAGGTTTTAATCTATGTTAAAGAACAATAAAAGTAATTGCTCTTTTTTAATACGAAGTTCATTTGCTTCATAAGTTTTCATCTCCCTAGCGTCAATTTTTATTGTTGTGCTTTTACCTATTTTGCAAGGTATTTGAGAGAGCTATTGAACTAATTAAGTTTAGGTATGTATGTGGGTTTCTGGTGTTCTAATAACCTACTAAAAACTGTTATTTTCAGTAAGTGATGTGCAAAAATATATATTGTATACCTGTGCCTTATATACATGCTGTGTACTGTTCATAAAGTATTTGGGCATCCGTCCCAGTGGTGGCTGCTATGGTCAGTCCAAGTTTTATATTTAAGGGGCACGGGCATATTTCTTTTACATGGAATCAGTAAAAGTACACTGTTCTGTATTACAGCTTTTTCTTTAAACTGCTGTCTTGGAAAAGCAATGAAAGAAAGAAATGGTTGGGTTTCATTTCATAAAGCATCAGAAACACAGCACATGGCTCTGTCTTCCTCCTTTGATGCCCTTGCTAATATACATAACCAATAAACATGCACACATCGATGGGAATTGTGGATACTGTTTTATATAGCTCCTACATGCAATCCTTTATTTTCAAAGCTTTTGTTCTTTATCCTGATTCATCTTTGTTGCATCAATGTCTTACCTTCTATGGGTTTCATCTTCGCCTGAGTGAAAACCAGACAAAAGATTTTTAAATTTCAGAGCTCCAGTGGCTTTCTTATGTAGGAGTTTGTTGTGAGCTAAACCTGAATTTGATTGACTTCAATGACTATAGAAATATCTCTCCTTTGTGCGGAATGGAGTACATGTGCCTCTTGCCTTTAATGGGACTCTTTTCTCCCCAGCTTAGAGAAACAGATGCAAACCTGGGGAAGAGTTCCAGGATCTTGACAGGAATGTTGCGAAGGTAAGGCCAAGGTAGGGACACTTCTGCTCTTTCTTTTTTGCCTCTTTCCCTCTCTGCCTTTATTTTAAGTTTTAACGTAACCTCAACATTTTGCTGTCGTACCTGAATCTTTTTACCCAGGCTGCTATCTAGAATGTCTTCAAATTTATGCTGGTGATGAAGCAGATATGGTTAGATAGAAAGCTTTACCACAGCAATAGGAGAAGTTATGGGTAAACTGAGGGATTACTTGCTCTATAATTTCTCATTTATGTTCCTTTGTATTTGTTTTTTTTCTGTGTGTGCTCTAAAATTAAGCTTTTTTATGATGATTTCCCATGTTCCTTATTTTTGAGTGGTTTAAGTGTTTTCAGGGTTTTACTTTATTGTATTTTATGTGAGAAAGTTTGTGAATGTCTTGGGGCAGCGTAGACTTGCACACAGAGAAAAGGTTAAGATGATCACTTCTCTCTGAAAAGATTGGGCAGACACATTGTCAAGTCTTGTGGTTGTGGCACGTTTCTTCCATGCTTCCAATGTTCTGAAGGTTGTCCCCAGGATCAAAGTGCAGTGATAGAGAAAGAACTTGCAACATCTTAAAAATCTATATGGGTCTGCAGAGAGTTATCCAGGGATTACTAGCCACCTCAATTACTAGCCAATAACTAGCCACCACAATTTGCTTATTTAAAAAAAGAAAAAAAAAAAAAGGAAGAAAGAAAAAGAGAAAAAAGAAGGTTTTAGTTTTTGTTTTGTCACTTGGTTTGGAAAATATCAAGACCAGAATTTAATAAGCTGATTTTTAGTCTCCTCAGAAAAATATCTTTGTTAGTTCCTTGTACACTCAGATGATAAAGGTTAAAATGACTGGACCTCATGCCTTCATTCCACAGATTTCTTACAATTCCAACTCCAAACTGTAACATATAAAATTCTGTGATTAAGAGTAATATGTAAATGACACAAGTTAAATTCAAAATCCATGGAGAAAGGAAGAGGCAATTGAAAGGGATGGTTCAGTGCCTGTAGACAATCAAAATAAACTATAAAAAAAAGAATGAAAGAAAAGACACAACCAAACCCAAGTCTCCCCAGGAAGGGTTCTGCGACATGAGCTGTAACGAATATTCTGCATATGTCTCCATTTTGTCAAATCTCATTAAAGGGGTTTCTTGCTTTATGTCAATTGAGCTGTCTAAAAATCATTCATCATTTTAGTGTAAAAAAAATCATGCAGTTATTTAAATAATATCATATTAATGTTAAAGTTCAGCTGTCATCTAATAGTATGGCTTAATCAGACATAGCATTTAGGAAAAATAGTTTTTTCGGGCTTTACTTGGCTTTCAGGTTGGCAGATTCAAATAAGGATTTATGGGTTTCTAAACCAATGTATTCTTTCCATGTTTATGCTTGAGGTACCTCAGGCTTTTTTTGCAGCACCCTGTAGTCTGTTATTTTCAATAAAATAAAGTATCTCATATTGTGTTTGAATACATTTGCAAGTAATTTGGAGAAGCTGAAACAAAAACATATGCTGTAACCTTTGACTTTGTTTTGTGTTTGGGAATCACAGTTAGGAGTCTTGGTTTATAAGGGCTCCATAAGCCAAATGAAAAATATGATCTTTCTGAAATATACTTGAGCTCTTCTTTTCAGACAAAAGGATTTTGTGGTCAAGCACCAAGATGGCATGTTTCTGTGTGTCACAAAGGCACTGGATTTCCTCTTTGTTTAACAAAAACGTTGAGCCGAGTCACCCATCTGGATAAAAGGCAGGTTAGGATTTAAACCCAATACTAGTAAATGTATTGAAAGAAATGCCTCACCATCGATCCAACTTGAAGCAGAAGATGCTTAGGATGTTATTTCAAAACATGCAATAGAAAGACCTATGTGAATTTAATATTTTAACTATTGGGTAGAAGAGTTTAGAATCATCCCAGCCTCAGTATCATCCCAATGTCATTTAGTCACACGAATGATCACAGAGTACAACCCCCAAGAAATCAGTGCAAATTAGATAAATACAATTGAAAGAAAAATAATTCACACAAACTGGCAGTTGTGTCCTGATTTCTGCATACTTAAATACATACAACACGATGTCTCCCTTAATTACTGGAACCTATAAAAAACCATGCTGGAGGACTGTTCTTCACATTGTTATTATACAGAAAGTTGAACCTTGTTCAACCTAGTTGCTTCTCCCATAATATGTGTCTGCTGATATGCTTGAAGTCATATGCCAGGCTAATGTCCTGTGCATCATATTAATGCCTAACTATTTTTATTTTTGCTGTCTTGGAAAGGTAAAGCATCATCTCTACTGAATCTGGCCAAATATATTTGAAAAGTCACATATTTGGACAGCTAGAGAGCTAAATTACTCTCAGCTTTTGAAGTACTTAGGCAACAAAATTTTTGTAATCAATATTTTTGAATAGTCTCACTTTAAAATGAAGTATGCATTTATAATTTTTTTCTGTAATAAGCCTAATGAGATTCCATTTTTCAGTTACGACATGGTGTTACTACTTGTATATTGGCATATTGATAATGTCACAACATTAACCATTTCCCTTTACAGGTATCTATAGCTCTGGATATCCTGACATGTTATGACACTTTTTTAAAACTGTGGGACTATAACAGAAGCTCAGTGTAGTTACTGTTACAGAATTTTCAAATAATAGGTTTTAACATGAGGAAATAGCATCTTTTGCGGTCATCTACAATATTGCTGTCTCAGACATCTATCCTTTGGCTTCTACCCTAGTGTGAATTGTGGAGCACAGGGTGTGATAGAAAGAAGCTGAAAAGAATATGTTTTGAAAGATCTTAATCTTTTGCCCATATTCTAAGCCAATAGTCTAGAAATCCTTTTAATGAAAGAATTTGGACAGTCTCCAAGCCACACATATCCCAGTGGGAAACAAACAATCCTAGAAGTAACCAGATAAAAATTTCAGGAGATTTGAATCTTCATCCAATTAGCGGATAAATCCTGTCTGCCCCACACCCCCGAATTGCGGAAGAATATTTTAGAAAACTAGCTGCTACCCTCCAGAAGAACTTCATATTCTATCTGGTTCACCAGGAAGTGATTTTTTTTTTCTTATACCAAACATTCTCTTTTGATATTAAGATTTCAGTCTTCTGAATTGTTGTCAGTGATGCTTGGAGAAGCTCATGAACACATCTGCTCTTACAAAATACTTAAAATTTTACTTCCAATGGGACGGAGGTAACACCTCCAGGTGATGGGAATGAGGCAGTAAGTGTTCAGTTCTCAGGTGATGAGTTATTTGACTTGCCAACAGCTGCATGACCAATGTGACTAAAAGCAGAAAAGGAATGACTGCCCCTCCATGCTAATCAAGCTTCTTCACTCATTTCCAGGAAAATCCCAGTAGTCCTGCTTCTTGCACCAGTTCTAGTCAAACTTCCGTGTACTTTTGAACTCAGGGACAGTTCAGAACTTACCTCTGAAGAGGTCTCTGATGATGGTCATTAGGCTGAGATGATATTCAATGTAGAGCAATTCTTCAAACAGGTGTGGGATGCTCCACCACCACCCACTGGCCTGGTCAGGTGGCCATTCAGCAGTGAATGCACAAGAACTTTTTTATTTGCATTCTTACACTCCTAGAAATGTGAAAAGTCAATTATATCTGTCCTGCCTTCCCTCTTGACTATGAAGCTCACATTTTTGCATGTAGAAAAGCAGCAGAAGAGACAATCATGTCCCTGTTGACACAAACCAAAACAAAGAGTGAGGATATCACTGTCTTTTTCCCCTATTGCCATACTAATCTTTGTTTCCATCCCCAAAAAGTCCATAACAAAAAAGATTTTCTTCCTAGCTAAGGCCTATCTCAGGCATACTAGGCCATGACTGTTGATTCTCTGCAGTTTTCTGGAGAAAGTTCTTCACATTGCAGATATGGAGTGAAGTTTAACATACAGTTAGATTTGCCTTGTTTTCATGCTAGCAGAGCAATTCCTCTTTCCAGCAGGAATGTTGCATATTTGGTCTCAAGCCAAAAGAAGTTTGAGTAGAAATTGTTTCAGCAACTTTTTGGTACATGTATTTCTATTTTTACTTCAACTTATATTTCTACACTGAATAACAATTTGAAAAGTAAGTGCTGTAGCAACATACATAACCTGATCGCCTTCTATGACAAAGTGACTCGGCTGCTGGATGAGGGAAAGGCTGTGGATGTATCTTCCTGGACTTCGGTAAAGTCTTTGACACAGTTTCTCACAGCATTCTGCTATGGAAACTGTCAGCCTCTGGCCTGGACAGGCGCACACTCTCCTGGGTAGAAAACTGGCTGGATGGCCGGGCCCAGAGAGTGGTGGGAAATGGTGTTAAATTCAGCTGGAGGCCAGTGACAAGTGGTGTTCCCCAGGGCTCAGTGCTGGGTCCAGCCCTGTTCAATGTCTTCATCAATAACCTGGATGAAGGCATTGAGTGCACCCTTAGCAAGTTTGCAGACGACACTAAGCTGGGTAGAAGTGTTGAACTGCTGGAGGGCAGGGAGGCTCTGCAAAGGGACCTAAACAGGCCGGACTGCTGGGCTGAGTCCAGTGGCATGAGGTTTAACATGGCCAAATGCTGGGTCCTGCACTTGGGACACAACAACCCTATGCAGAGCTACAGACTGGGAGAAGTCTGTCTAGAAAGCTGCCAGGAGGAGAGGGACCTGTGGGTGCTGGTTGACAGCCGACTGAACCTGAGCCAGCAGTGTGCCCAGGTGGCCAAGAAGGCCGATGGCATCCTGGCTTGAATCAGAAATGGTGTGACCAGCAGGTCCAGGGAGGTTATTCTCCCTCTGGACTCCGCACTGGTGAGGCCACTCTTCGAATCCTGTGTTCAGTTGTGGGCCCCTCACCACAAGAAGGATGTTGAGGCTCTGGAGCGAGTCCAGAGAAGAGCAATAAGACTGGTGAGGGGTCTGGAGAAGAGGCCTTATGAGGAACGGCTGAGAGAGCTGGGGTTGTTTACCCTGGAGAAGAGGAGGCTGAGAGGAGACCTCATTGTTCTCTACAACTACCTGAATGGAGGTTGTGGAGAGGAGGGAGCTGGGCTCTTCTCCCAAGTAACAGGGGACAGGACAAGAGGGAATGGCCTCAAGCTCTGCCAGGGGAGATTTAGGCTGGACATTAGGAAAATATTTTTCACAGAAAGAGTCATTGGGCATTGGAACAGGCTTCCCAGGGAGGTGGTTGATTTACCTTCCCTGGAGGTGTTTAAGGCACGGGTGGAGGAGGTGCAAAGGGATATGGTTTAGTGTTTGATAGGAATGGTTGGACTCAATGATCGGTGGGTCTCTTCCAACCTGGTTATTCTATGATTTTATGATTCAATATCTGCTCTGTGTTGAATATTTACAGTTACAGCTGTTTATTTTCATAATTTATTCTTTATTCAGAAATATATTTAAGCATATGGTTAACTTAAACTAGTGGAGCAATTCTCTTATCTCGAGGGGGGCAGAATTATGTGGGAAGTGAATGGCAGAATGATTCCGGGTCATCTCTTGGGGCAACACAACTTTTATTATGCTTCTTGCTCAAGGCTGAATACAGAGCAAACCCTGTCCTTAATATTTCTGTTGTTAAATAGAAAGCGTAAAATACACATAGGGTATTTTAGTGCTTGTTACTGTCAGTGTAAGAACATTATTTTAAAAAAATGTCCCGACTTTTAAGCATTTAATATAATTACTTGTTTCCTATATTATTGTACGTATTTATGTTTTAATATGCAACGAATCTTTATCAGTTAGGAAGCGTTGTATCTCTTCAAAAGGAAACTGACAAGTTTTATGCTGCTGTTAATCACGAAATTGTCTTTGGAAAAGGAATATAAGGCTTGTTATTCCAGGTTAAACCTCGGCATTAAGTAGTACCATTCCTCACTTTGTCTCTGACTCTAAAAAGAAACTTTGTTTCTTTATTGAAATGATGGACAAAACATCTGGAAACTGTAAATGTAGTGTCAGCAGAATTCCCAAGAGTGAAAGTTCTTCATCATTAGGAGTCCAACCAATTAAAACAGGAAATGTACCTCTAGGTCTGAACAGCAAGAGTTTTTAAATAGTATGGGACACTATATGGATTTCCTGTTCTCAATTTAGGTACAACATAATCTCATGTGTGTAAGATACCTTTCTAATTTTAATAATCAAGAGCCATTTTATAAACCTTCTTGGACAGTGTACCTTGTTTCTAAAGTGCTTTTGAAAAATCTTACTCTACTTTCATGTAATGTTAGAAATACTTTTCAGTTCATACATCACAGAAGATGCAGAAGTCTTTTGAGCTACTGTATAACCACCCTAGCTACAGCAAACAGCGTATACTGAGAATTCCATGCCAAGATATTGAATGTCTCACAGAACAGGACCAATTTCAGCATTGCAAGCATGTACCCATGATTAGTGTAAAGCCATCTTAACCTTTGCAAACCTTCAGCTATAGCAGCCTAAGTGACACAGTTAAGTTTACTTCAAACCTGGGGGGAAAAAACCCAGAAGCACCACAATTGATCTTTACATTTTAATAACTTAAGTGCATGAGATAAAATAATTCAGTGTTTTAATCTCCTTGCACCTAGGCAGCCTTCATTCATTGAGGTTGGAGCATTTGTTTTGTAGCATTTTTATTTTCCAGATTGTTAGAAAGCTTTATTCATGTGTCACGGTGCCTGCATTGCATCCATTATGAGAAGGGCTCTCAGCATTCTTTGGACAATATTTCTAATTTTTTTTCATTCCTTTTTAAAGTGTACAATGGCCTTTGTTCTGTCTTCTCCATTCCCTCTTTTCTACTACCATCTGGAATTACCGTCTCATTTGCCCCCCTTCCATCTACTTGGGTCCAGCTGAACAGCTGGAAAGAACATTATCTAAAGTACAGTTGAGTTTCTACAGGAAAGCGGTGTCCCAATGGATAATTATCCATGCTAGTCCTAGACCAGATATACCAAGAATGTAAAGATTGTAATAGGCTAAATATCACTTAAACCTTTGTGATTGTTCTCAGTACTGAGATATGTTGACTACCATTAAGCAGCTAGGGCCTGAAAAGGTTGAGTGTCATGAGTGTAACAAAGGGTATTTCCTAGTCAGTGTTGTCATGTCTGAAGCACAATAGATGTCCTATGATGCGCTTTCATGAGAAGGCATGTCTTATATGAGCATAATCAGTGCTGTGCTTTCTCACAGTAGTTACAAGTAGTTTCTAGTTGGATGAGTTCTCTCTTACATGATACTCAGGAACAGTGAAGATAGTGAAAATATTTTGATTGTGGTGAGGTTGTTTATACGAAGCAGGGTGAAGTAGGGAAGCTGTTAGCAAAAGCTGACATTGGTAATTGCTGAAATAATTGGAGGCAACTCTTGAGGAATAAATGAAGTCAAACTCCTTAAGGTTGATAGTAAATGAAGGATCATGTTGTTCTTGACATCACTCACACTATAACTGTCACAGAACAATATGTTCCAAATTCTACACTTTCCATTTACTATGGAGAGTTTAAACTGTGAATTCCTAAATGTAACATTTTCTGATCTCAAATCTGCATTATGTCTCGCTGTATGGGTAATTTTGTTTTAATCCACAAATATACCAAAAGAAATAAAATCATCTTGGAAATGATTTCAGAAAAAATCATCCCTCTGTCTTAAGGCAGGATTGACTGTCCTCATTTCAATCCTGGCAGATATTCATCTGGCACTGGTGAACTTGCCCCATATCTTCAATCAAATCATTCCAGGTTCTCCCTAATGTTTAGCCCATTTCTTCCTGGGTAGACAGAGAGCTTTTATGTGATATATTTGAGGAGATTTCTGTGGTCTGTTGTGGCCCATGATTTCTGCTGTGGAAAGAAATTTCAGCTAAATTTTTCAAGAATTAGAGAACATGAATGATAGTGTAGAAAATTAAATTGTATTTCCAGTTTTCATCAAGCCAAGCATTTAGACAGGATTTGGGAATGTAACAGTGGAAGACTTGGGTAGCATTCCAGCAGGCAAATCCTGGAATCTCAGCTTCTCCAAGCAGTAACTTCATGAGTATGTTTCACTGAGCTTTCCAATTAGAGACATCAAAATCACGTCATTCTAGTGACGTTGCCTATGTGGACTAAAACTAGACTTTATACGAACAAATTAACACTTGAAACTCAAGTGAGATCAACAGAATACAGAGATTTAACTTTTTGTTTACCTTTCTAAACATTTTAAGAAAAAGTAAGTAATATTGTCAAACAAATACCAGAACTTTGAACTTAATTCTCCCACCCTCACTCATAAACACACCAGCATTATGGAGAGATCTAGCATTTGAAAACAGGTAGCAGGAACAAGAATTGTTTTGCCTAGACTTCTGTCAGGTTTCTGCAGGAGCTTTGTTAATCTTTACTAGGTAAAGAAGCTCTTTTGTGCATTCTGATTATGATTTCCAGTAGCACTTGGCACTTTTTTTGCCACACTTGATTGAAATTGTCAACTTTTAATAAAAGCAAAGTCAACTCAGCTTTCCAGCACAATTCTGATCACACACCAAGAGCTTTATCTTTAAGAAAACAATGAAGTCATCGAGCTGATTTAAAACTGCTGTGATATGAAAATCTTGTCCTTATTAGCTAATCATTTAGATTAAAGATTTAATCTAGCTCATAGCAGTAGGTCAGAGTTTTGGCTCTGCTGAGGAGACATAAGAGATAACTGACCAACATGTGGAACAAAAGAAAACTCAGGACTTGCTGAGTAAGTTTTTGTTTTGTTCAAGTCAGCCACTTAAACTTTACCACAAAATCCAGAACCTGAATTTGCAAGTTATACTCATGAGAGTAATTTGCTCTGTAGCCCTAATATTGAGGATCTCTTTCATTTGAGCAAAGTTTACCTGAGGGCCAGGAGGGTGTTGCTTGTTGTTGTTGTAATTTTACAAAGGCCATGAATGATGACTGTGAGAAATTAATGCTAAGGAAAACCAGGATCACTTGGAGTTGGTTGCAGATAAATTAGTGCTGCTGTGGTACAAGACCAGAACTATGGCAGAATTTATATCCTTGGATTGCATGTAATTATGTTGTATTGGACCTTTAAAATCCTCCGAAGAAATGTTCACACATCGCTAACCTGCTGAGCATCTGTCCGAAAAATAACAAAGTAATGAATGAGACAGTGTGGTCTTACAATGAGAGATTGTTTGGCTTATGTGGTGAAAGGAAGGATGAAAACTTTCTGGTTTGGGTGGGCTCTTTAACTAATATGGAAGATTTAAACCTAGTTAAGAAGGTAAAGAAAAGTCAGTGTGGAAACTGAGCAAAATGAGGAAGACTGAGAGAAACTGTTTTACCAAAAACACTGAGATTCATATTCTCTACAACATTTGTGTAGCTCCAGAGTAATCAATTGAAAATCATTGAAGTTGTTTCTGATATATCTAGAATAATATAAACAAGGGAGAGTCTCTTGCAACCTGCTTGCTTCAGACAAACTGATAAATTTTCCATGCTAACGCTCCTTCAGTCTTAGAATCAGGATTACAACTCAGATTTTTAAATGATGTTTTAATATCAGGGTTTTTTTTTAAGATTTGAAAAATTAGTCAATGAATTTGAATAGTCAGGAGTTGCAGATTTTTAGAAGCGATATTGGTACTCCCCAGTTTCAAAACATAGCAGAGGAGTTTTTCACTGACCAAATATTAACATTTTTCCAGGAGTGTTAACGGGGCTTAGCTTACAGGACCTCACTATGTAGTGTTTAGTACCTAAGAGTATTTCTTTAGCTTGGACTTTGCTATATTAACTAAGCTGTAACCCAGATGATTTTTGAAACAGTTGCAAGTTAGAGCAAAGTATTAATCTTTTCTTATTTAGTAGATAGTTTAAGGTTACACCACTGGTGGATTATTTTTCTTCCTAAATAAAAATTGCATATTGAAATTATTTTTAATTTACCGAACTGTAGTCCTAATTAAAATGCTTGTGCAACCAAAAAAAAGCACTGTATGTTTCTCCAACATGCTTATCACGACTGCAAATAATGCATTTAAATAGGGAATTGTTTGAGAAACATGACTCTATGTGTGCCCAGTCTTGCCTAATGTTGGAAAGCATATGGTTGGCTTTATCCACACTGAGAAACTTTCTTGCTGCTTTCTGTCACCGCTATAATTTTTTTTTTCCAACACAGTTTTCAGTGTGAATGGCACACACGTGTTGATTGTGAAGGTAGCATTCTTTCAGCGCAGCCTTAAGCTAACTACTCTTGGTGGCAGTCGGGCTTTGTACCTCATTTGTGAAAAGCTATTTATATTACAACACCAGTACAAAGCAATGTTTCACATTAGCAGTTTACCAGACTATTACACCATTGTGTTTTAATCCACTGTAGGTGGATGGCGAATATGAGCCATCTGTTTTATTTAATGATATAATCAGAAAATGATATATGCACTTTACACATTTGGTCATTAAAGATGCCCATATTGTTGGACCCTGTATTTACATTGTAAATTGGTATATTCATACATCAGCTTGTTCTGGTTTAAAAGGCTTGCTGTGTTCATAAGATGGTACAAAGCAAGCTCAGTGACTGCTCGAACCCAGCGCAGGTGGTTGAGCTAGTTGCCACACAGATCAAAAGTCAAACAACTGTGAATCTTCCTTTGAAATGGCATTTAGAAAGACAAGGCTGGTCTTATCTTCACAAACAAGAAAGAGTTATAGATATACATCATGAAGTTCTGAGAACAAAAGGGGGTTTCATAATCACTCGGCATCAGAAAATCCAGTACTGCAGACTTTTGTGAAGACATCTTTGGAATATAAAGACCATCTTATTTTACTGGATATAAAATTTAAAGGAGTGAGTCTGAATTATTACATATGAGAAAGTTCAGTGATTCCAAAACTTTGCAGACAAGAAGTTGCCTGCTCTAACAGTCCATTTAATTTTATTTTGAGCGATGCTTAAGCAGAAAAAAAAAAAACCCAAGAAGCTACAGCAAAACCTAATCTTTTTCAAGGGAGAGAGGTGAATGGGTGTATTTGTACTAGAAACAAAGGGTACTGTTGAAGATTTCCATTTCCCCAAAGTATTCTTGGTAAAGACCAAAAAATAGCCGCTAAAATACATTAAAAATTCACTGACGTGCTGAATCTTGTCTGCTAGCACGTTTTTAAGGAGATAGAAGATCACACAATCCGGTGTTAATTGATTAATTAATTTTGGTGTTTACTTCAGAGCTTGTGCTTAAGATGCCTTAAAGCATTTATTGGAGAGGACAGTATGGTTTCTCATTGTGTTGCATGAGGAACTATGATTTGGTTTGTTGCTGGAGGAAGGCTTGACTGGCATTGCCAGTAGGCAGCGGAGGGAAAAAACTTATGGAAGTGGTATGGCTTAGGGTGGGTTTGCACGTCAGCAAGGCTGGAGGAGTAGTCTAGAGCTTAGCAACACAGCTTCTTGACAGTGATGGGTCTACTAATAAAGGTGGAGCTCTGCGAATGCCAATTCTTTATCTCATTTCAAGATCATGTTTTAAAAAAAGCAGTATCTGTCAGGCTTAGATTTCGTCATTTCTTGCTGTATTCTACTTGTGTAAAGAACCAGCAGCAAATATTTAATGCATAGAAGATTTACATTTTGGTTTCTGTTTCTACATAATGCTGCTATTTTGAATAAATCCAGTAACAAACTGTGTTTCTGCTAAAAAGAAGAGCGTTCACTTTCCATTCAGTGTTACAAACGTGAAGACATTGCTTTCCAAGTCTTTAAATCTATTTCAAAGGCATGATAATTATATTATTCTTTTTTATTATTATTATTGGTGTGGGAAGGGAAGAGGATCTTTTTACTGTGGCTTTTTCATGCTGGCGCGAATTTTAGAGATAAAGTATTTTCAAGAGCATGTGTGAAGAGAAGAAAATATCTCAGTTTATGAGCCATTATAAATACTTTCAAAATATACAATATTTTCATGGTTAAAATATTTTAAATAAAACTAAATAAGACTCAGTTATAAGTGTTCCTTTTATAGGCTTTAGATATCTTTATTTCATGTAAATTGAATGTTAAGCATTGGCAAGTTTCCACGTGCTTCGTGATATACTGCCTTCTGATTCCGAGATATTGTGTAGCTAGCTTATTTCTGATGTTATAAAGGTTGAGATTTTATTTCCCCCGATTCTAATCCAGGAAAAACAATCAGAAACTTGACTACTAATGTCTGAATCTGGATTTATCCTGAGTGTATCTTGGGTAACTCTGGACACATCTGCTCCTGTGCATCTCTTAAAAGGATAATGTCCCATGTCTTTGCAAGGCATTCCAGAGGCAAATGCCCTTAATTAATCTATGCATGGTCCTCACATGACAACCTGATGAGGATTTGTGAATGATGGACAAACTGATAGAAGTTCCTGTCCTGATTTGGAGTTATTGCTTTTAAATGGGTTTAAAAGAGATGAAAGAGAAGCATGGGAAGAATTTATACTGGAGGGATATGGAGTATCTGATTTCCCTTAACAGTCTATTACCAAGTACGTACCTGATCCCCTTAAACTACTGAACGTAGATACTAGAAAGGAGAGATATCAATTCTTTGTTGTCTTCTTCAGATAATATAATTTTGAGGGCTACAGGTGACAGAATCATCTTTCCTTGGGTGACATTTTTTGGTGTGTTGCAGACAGAAAGGACTAATTGGGTTGACTCAACAAATAGAATTAATGCATCCCTGGTGACACAATGATTAAGTGTACTTACAGAAGAGCAATCATGTTAAACTGGATGTGCTAGTCCAGGCAACTGCTTCTTCCTTATCAATCTCTCCGTGCTGCTCCTGTCAGAAATTATGTTCTTATAGATTGCCGCGGACTCGGATGTATTATTGCTGGCTGCCGTCAACTTGAAAGCAATCAGTACCTTAAAAACATCAGTTAAGTATTTTAGTGTTCCTCAAAGAAGAAATATATCCCTACAAATGTAATGTTTTATGACTTACTATGACAGCACTGCTGTTTCCTTGCTCAAAGGCATGGAGGAGAGATGTGTAGACCTGGGTAAAGGTCACTTACTTCCCCTGTCCAAAATTACCCTTAGCACCATAACCTCTTGTCTTTGGGGAAATAAAAAGAAATATAGCTTGTTACGGAACAGGGATGAATAAAGCAATGAAAGAAAATCTAGAAATACATAAAAATTCAATCTCATGTGTATTAACTTGATGACCAGAAAACGTACTAGTAAGCCTTTGAAATTCCAATATTTTGCTATTCAACTTCCGATCAAGGAGAAAATAAAATGTGGATTTCAAATGCATGTTGTTGAAACATTCAGTGACATGATGCTTCTTGTAGCTGTAAAGTCAGAAGACTTTGTTACACAGGTTTTGTAGCAGAGTACCTGTTGAAAGCTAGAGTAAAATGAAGTTTGAATGAGATAGCTGGTAACAATGTTGTAGAGCTCTTCATGAAGAGTATTCTCTGTAGAATGTTTCTTGTGCCAGTGCACTTGTTGGCCATATTTTAATGGTCAACTTTGAGTTATTGGTAGTTTATTAAAGTTCTACCAACAAGCAGTGGAAGAATTATTCTCTTATGTGCTAGTTCCATCAGATGATTCCTCTTTGAGGAATCTAAGTGATCAAATGATACAAGCCATTTATAATTCTTCAAATAGGAATTGCTCAGAAGTACTTGTTTCTTACTAAATTTCCAGTGTCCTCTTTGAAGTAAGGTGGAGTATTTTGAATTATGTTTCATATATATATACATATATATATATGATGTTAGAAAAACTGGTGCCCAAATGCTTGTTTTCTGAATCTGAATGGAGCAGCAGGTGCGTAAGACACCAGAGAAAAACTCTGATTTATAAATGTGGAGTCTAGCTTACAGCATAGTTTCCATTTTGTCCTGTTGCTCCACTGACCCAATTAAATACAGGTTTCATAGGAGAATATTGTTGCGGCTGACCTGGATGATAGAGCCTGGTTGGGAGGACTCTTAAACCTTGATCTCCTCTCTAAATCATTGAGTTCTGAGAGTGACTTGAGTTTAAAACCCACTGTACCCTGCTTTCTTTCGTACAAACTCAGAGAATATGTAATCATCAGTTAAAGGAATGAACTCCTTTATGAGGAAGAAGCCAAGAAGTGGCCCGAGAGAATGCCTTCCTGCATGGAAAACCACCACCCCCCGACTTGATAGCTTCCATGCTAAAGCATCTTTCAAGGGGACCTCTTTGTCCTGCATTGTTACTCATTTGACTCTTCTTTTATTTCAGTCTTAATTATCACTATCGTGGGTTGGGTTTTTTTTTTCCTAAAGTCATTTGGGAAATAGTAGTTTATTGCATATTGTTATGTTTGTCTAAAGACAATTGCACAAGCCTGAAACCTAATCCTTGTAATCTTTCCTACTGGGGAGAGTTTGCGATAAATACTGCTGTATGCTTGGTGGGAGTGGGTCTCTACTTTTTGATCATCTGTGTCTAAATGTTGAGTAATACTTAAGGGACAATGTTTGCAAAACATTCCTTAGATGATTATTAGATTATATTTTATGTTTGATAAAAACTGGAAAATTGTGTAAATATTTGCTTAACATCCCACCCCTAAAGCAATTTATTTCCTTGCTGGCCTTCAACCCTCTTGCTCAGTGAATGAGATCAGTCACTTTCTGTTTATATTCAGTTTCGCATTACAGTTTTCATGTGCGGGTAGTTCAGTTCCCCACTGCAGGGAAATATTTAAATAATAAGTGGGGAATAAAGAGGAAGGAAGGGGGAAAAGTATTTTTAAAATATTATCCAGTGTCTTCCTATATTGTTAAAGTAATCACAGGGTATGATTGTACTACTTGCATGTGACATGGTAATACTTAATGTTAGAAGAAGTTAAAAAATAATCCAGACACGCTTTTCTATAAATTGTTTGTCACATAATAAGTAAGAACACTTTATACGTAGTATGTTTCTGTGGTTACCATTCAAATCATCTTTTGGCAAAAGTGAACATGTGTTGAGATAACTCATCCTTACAAGAGGAAATTACTTTTGCATCTTGGATACTCTGTGGTCATTGAGTTTTCACATAGACAATGCTCAATACTCACATAGGTCAGCAGTTTGGCTGGGTTCTCCCATGTAAATTTTCCATTTTGGCTCAACATAGATTATGGATCTCAAAACCATGGACATAAGAACAAATGCTAGGTCATGATTAGAGCTTGACTAGATGGAAGGAGGGGCTTAGGGTAATGTATTGTGGCAAAAGAACCATCAGAATCAGTAAATTAATCTAAAAGATCAAGGACAATTCTCTGCACCAACCAGTGCTGAAGCATTTCTGTCATATACTGCAAAACAGCTGCTTCAGATGCAAGAAATCTTGGAGTTTCTCTTGAACCTTCTTTCTCTCCCTCCATGTTTTTGCAATTAAATACTGGAGGAACTTTTTTCCCTCCTTTCCTATTGTTTTGTTTTGCTTTTGGTTTTTAAATGTGTTGCATTTTCCTTAATAAGTAGCAGCTGTTTTTTCCTCTACTGTCCTACTTGTGCACAGAGACAAACCTCCTTTCAAGGAATAAAGTTCCAACATCGTTGTTGATAGGAAATCATCTGTGTGGTAAGGCAGGCTCTCCAGCTTCTTTGTGGAGAGGAAAAAGAAAAAAAAACCAAAAGAGATGCATGTATGTTAGCCAAAGGTAAGACTCTTCGCTCTCTAATGTGGATGGACTCACAAAGAAAGCAGACATAAAGGCACATCTGGCCTCACCACACTCAAAGACCTGATTTTCAAGAGCAGCCAACCTGTGACAGACAGCCCCTTGGGAACACAACTGGCCTCCTTCGCAGTGTGATTTGTTCTTGGTGCTGCCCATGAAGTGGCAGTCAAGGTCTGCTGCTCCTCTGCAGGACAACAGGCCAGTTTGTTTTCCAAGAGCTCTTTGTCCTTCTTTGTCCTACTCACTCCATCTTACCTTTCCAAAGTTTGAGCTGCATTTCTTGCAGGAATCTTTTGCTTCCTCTCCATCCTCTCTGTGATTTTCGTAATCAATCTAAGATGGTTTTGACATCCTTTGACAAACAGTTTCTCTTAAAATCACAATGTGGTTGCCCTGAAAAAAGGCAACCTTTCTTTTCTTCCCTTCTCTTTATGAACTAGAGGCATAATGTGTCAAAGCTTGGTGTAAGCTCACAATAGAAGTTTGTCCTCTTTCACATCACTTGCCAAGTAACTACTGTTGTGGCAACAGCTGTAACCAAGCATGGTGTCAGCTCGTTTTGCCATAACAGAACTGAGTGCCAATATTTTTAATATAATGTGAAACACACTCCCAGGCAGTGCATTGCAGTATCCGATTATTAAATTCCTTGAAATGTCATCTGGATATTTTTTTTTTTGCATCAGTCCAGGTCTCAGAACTGGACAATGTTGTGATTAAAAGAAAAAGAACAGAAAATTCTCTCGTTATAGTAAACATTTCCAAGAAAACTCTCACCCTGAAGCAGACAGCTCTGCTCTGCTTATATAGACAGCAACTGCAAAGACTCTGTGAAGGCTATCAGGGTGGAGGCTATAATTGTGACTACCAGTTGTTTGCTGCTCTTTACTGTAGCACTTTCTCCATTGACAATAAATGCTGTTTATTTTTAGGCTTCTCATTCTGTACTACTTATAAAAACTAAAAGGTAGGAACCTGGTGAGGTGTTTGTTTCTAATACATTGCTTACATTGTGCTCCAAAGCATGGAATTCAGCATTATTGTTAATGATTGAAGCATTAGCGTTTAATTGTGTACAGCTATTAAAAAGCTCAATATTACTACTTCTTGGGCTGAGTCCATTAATACAGCAAACATTCCTAAGAAATATACTGAAGAAGTTGAACAAGGTCATAGATGTTCTGCGTTGAAAGAGCGCCTAATGCTTTTTTCCCAGGCCTTTAAAACGTAGGGTTTTTTAAAAAAATAAAACAACAAAAAACACACACCAAACAAAATCTTGTGAGGTGAATAGATAAAAGGCTTTATTGGTTTAGTTATGTCAGTTTGGCTTTATCCTGTAATTGCTGGGGTTGTTTTGTTCCTAAAGAGGGAACGGATGCCAAGCTGAAAAGGTAATTTCCGAGCAGTGTTACAAGATATTGTGAAAGTCCTCAATTTTTCTGTAAAAAGAAAAATAACATTTCTCTAATGATGTTGTGTATGGCATATTGTTCTTCTGTATGTAGTTCAGTGCAGCTGGCAGCAAGTCCTTGAGAGAGACTAGGGCTGAAGAAACAGTGTAGGGGAACCTGAGTAGCCCCGAGTACCTGCAAGCTGTAAGCACTGACTCCTCTGGATGCTGTCACACAGTCCTTACCTTACATCACCATGGATGAAATCAAAAGACATCCTTCACATTTGATACCAAATATCTTTACATTTTAATCCAAACAGGAAAAAGCTCTGGGGTGAATGGAGCTGGATTGGAGGTGTTGATACTCGAATACATGCAGATGTCACACTCCTTGCATCATATGTGCTGGCTGTGGGGCTTATTTTCCACTGATAGTCATAGGAGTTACTTGCACAATGAAAAGTCCAGGTTTTTCTGACCTGTAAGGAGTCATAACAGATTTCTGTAGTTGTAAAGTGTCATTGTATGCTCAGAAGGAAGAATTTTTTTTCTAAGGAGGAGCCAGAAAACCAGAAACCTAAATGTGGTTATTTCTAAACCTCATAATCTGTATCTGCATATGAGGGCTGCAGGTTACGTTTGCCAGGAGTGTATTAGGCCCGTGTATGACATGGAAATTTCCCTAAAACTTACAGTATTCCACATCCTGGTGCTGTTACAACTAATCTCTACAGGCTCTACTAGAAAGTTTCCAAGGGGAAAATTTGTTTAATTTAATATCTAGCAGATCCACTGTATAGCTTCAAGTCTCTGCTTACTGTTTGAACCTGTATAGAACAGAAGCAGCATATGCAGAAATAATATAGTGTTTCCCTAAACAACTTGTTTGACCTTTAGCTTGGGAAAAATAGCAACCTGAAGAAGGAGGAGCAAGTTCTGTGTCTAGATCTGCACAGGTTTTAGCTTCTGTAGTGACACTGCAGTTGTGGCATTTTAAAAGTATATGGTTGTTTTCAGTCAAAAAGCAAGTTGAGTCTTCATGCATAGTTGACAATATTCTTTGGGTTGATGAGGGTAAATTTTAGGACAAACCACAGGAAATGGCTTGGAAAGGTGGGGAATATTAAGAAAATATTGTACTGCTGCTTTAGAAGTAAAATGAAACACTTTAGGCTCCATTTTCCCATATGATGTTAAAAGCCATTGTTTTGATAAGATTTTCTGGGAAAAAAAAAAAAAGAAAGAAAAAATTGCAACTATTGAAAACAAATGTGCTTCAAAACATATAGTTGGGTTTTGTAATCTCAGACCAAGACAAGGTACATGAAAATCCCTCTCTTCTCATAGAGGGCAGCTCGAGGTTTTACCTTTTTCACTCTGTCACGCTGGTTTTGGACGAGTTGTGTCCCCTTTGAAAGTATTGCTTTTCTGTGTGAACTGTAAGAGTGAAAATTGCTCGACTTTTTATTTATGGAAGAATCTACTGTAGCTGGGAAGTGAGACGCAGCAATAGGAACAGAAATAGCACTTTTAAAGCTGACGGACTACATTCACTCTGGTATGTAGAGACTGGCAACAGCAGTCATTTGTATTGAGAGAATTCTGTGCTTTCTCTGCCTCTCTGCCCTTGTTGCGAGATGAGCAAGTGCTGACCTGAACTTTTGTTTGTTTGTTCTGCTGTGGGGTTAAAGATTCATGCTCCCCTTCCCAAGAATGTTTTATTATGTTTTTGTAAGGGAAGGAGTTCAACTTTTGTGAAGGCAGAAGAAAAATCCTTACCCAATATAAGAAACATCTGAACTAGACCTAAGCTGATAGATTTTATTTTTTTTTCCCAGCTTTCTACCTGTGAAGAAATGTAGTATTTTTAGGGTGAAAGGTGGCTGTGGAAAGCAGTGATTGAACAAGTAAATGCTTTAAGTCCAGTGCTAGAAACGCTTGCCAATATAGTAATGTCAGTTGGAGGTGTGATTTTTGGCTGCATGTGTGTATTGGCAAAATCCCTAGTATAGACATGGTTGTACCAGAAGGAAAAAAAAAAAAAAAAACCTTTGGCCAGTATATTCTATTTTGCTTGGGAAGGGTATAATCTCTAACAAGAAAAGCACTTTTTTTCCTGCCTTTAAGCTGCAAGTCTAGTAAAAGCTCATGCCAAAATAGTTATACTGTTGTACTGTCAAACCTTTTTCTTATACTAGACTTCTGAATTTGGTATCCTAACATTAGCAACTATGCTCCCGTTGTTGTTGCTTTAAACAGCAACATCTGAAGGTGATTTGAGTGTCTTAGACTTTGTAGCATTGCAATGATCTTGATGTTACAGATCTGCATTTCATTTATTCCTCACACTTAAGAGAACTGCAAATGAAATTACAGCTTTTACATCCAGGACATTTCTTGACAATACTTTTTTAATGGCTTTGTCCTAGCTACAACTCAAGTAAAAAGGCCCATGTGCTTTGCAACTGTCTCAAAGCTGAAGAATGAGATGATGGATTTTTTTTCCGATTCATTGCGTAACTGTTCATAGTGAAACATGGTTCTTCTAAGTGTAACGTAATCTTTATACCTGAGTTTTGCAGATTTCTGTAGCAGTCTTTTTCTTTAATATCTTGAATATCTTGGGGTTCTGGAGGAGATGTTTTCATGACCTCATGGGACTACATAGTCATATGTGATGCCGCAGGCCTTCCATGTGAATTTTCCTTCTTATCTACTCATACATTAGGATGGGAAATGAAGTCTCTTTTTCTAATACTGAAGCATGCTGCATCAGCCATCTTCAATACATGAAATCAGAAGGGGTAAATACTCATTCCGCGTCCGAGTTTCATGTCACAAGAACATTTTAGCTATTGTGTAATGTCTCCAGAGTGTCCTCACACTAGGAGAGCAAAACCAGTGCTGTTCTCAATACCGTTAGGGAGGTGATGCTTGGAGATGTTGTAAAGTCTACCCTCAGCAATCAGTAATTTGCTTATCTTCCGCTGGTATTTCATGCTAAGTGATTATTATAAGAGAATACCAACATTTGAACCTTGATTGCTAGACTTTTTGTTCAGCCTTATTATAATATGGTACAAGAGAATGTTGTGGTTATTTGAGGATTTTCATTTTTGTTTTAAATTACCCCTCACTTAATTGGGTGTAAAATTTAGCCAATGCTGAGTGCTTTTGAAAATCCCACCCTTCAGTTGGTTTTGGTTTTCTTGGGTTTTATGTCCAGTGTAGGACTCAGTAATATATACTGGTAAACCATTGTTTGCTGTGTCAGAAGAATGATTTATTGTGCTGGTTACCACCATTGGAAACCCACAGACCTCTTGATCTTGGAGGGGAACCCCTAAATACTTGATTAAGTTGTATTTTAAAAGATAGTTTATGTGAGTCTGGTAGTGTAAGAAAACTAAGCATGTTGAGTTTTAGAGTGTTTCACTTTCTAAGTTTATGGTCTTCATAGAGTTTAAAAGAAGAGGAAAAATATAAGAAATACTGAGGAAGATTAGTGTTTAATAAATAGTACACACATCTGGAGCTGTTATTTTCAGTATTCGTGGTCTTTGAGTCTCACAGCTTATATTTTGCGAGGCTTGCAAAGCATGAAATAAGTTAAAATCAATAGGGGTTTAGAATATTTGGACTTTCTGGCATTTTTTCTTTGTTGCTCTGTGACTTGGACAACAAACATTGTGAACTGAGTAGCCTCAGTCTGTTAATCTCTCCCTTGGGTACATCCTTTCTTCGTTCTGCAAAAACACAAACAAAAAAAATCTACTGCATGTGGTCAGTACTTGGTTTTCTTGGGCTCCTGTGTCTTGTTGAAAGCAGAATATTTTCTATCCACGACAAGCCCAGCCCCTTATTCTTTGTATGAATTCTCAGTTTTCATTCTAGATTTCAGTTGTTAACCCCATTGCCATTTCAGCTTCAAAAATCAAATAAATAAAATGACAGTGTATTTATCTGAATATTTATTTGCTATTTTACTTGTTCAATTAACTGGCCTGCCTCTGTGCACATATAAAAACATAAACAGACAAATAAACAAAAGAAACCCAAGCAAGCAGAGGAACACTGTGACAAAAATGAACCAAAAATGAGAATTTTCCTCCTTAGGGGTGCAACTTGCAAGAAACTTTTGGGTCATGCATTACTGTAAACAGGAGGTTAAAGTGGAAACACTCCTACATCTGAATCTGCAGCATCTGCTATCCAGTGCCTTAACTGCTTTGGCTTAAAGCAAAAATGTAGAGATTGATTAAATTCTGGCATTTTCAACTTTATTCACTGTACACGCAGGTTGCTAGGAACTTTCTGCCTGCAAATGATGGAGTAAAATTGAGTCTCAGCTGGGGGTGTAAGGGAGTGTATCCAGTCCTTTTGCTATAACTCAAACCCTCTCTGTGCAGTTATACCTCAACTCTAGAAATATAAAGTTGTTTAAAGAAAAAATGAAGTTTTTTACAAATATTTATTTTTAGGGCACGTATGAGGTAAAATTGTAGTATGGCATTGGTTTACCCTATGACGTGCCCCTTACAAGGGAAGCAATAAGAAAGAGCTGGGCAAAACAATGGTTTCTGGAGGAACATTTAATTGAAAGCTTTTCCCTTAAAAATATCATCTTTCCAGAAATGCAGATGTGCATGATAATCCTATAGGGATACTGGTATTTGACCTTTAGGATTTTAAAAGTGCTGTTCCCAAGGTTAAGATATAGGGAGAGCCAAATTTTATTTGAAACTATTATACAAGACAGATATGGAAGCTCATGGAGTATTACATTGCAAATCACATGTTAAAGACAGACACATGGCTCTCAAGCTGTAAAATGAGTAGAGAAAGGAACAGTATTTAAAAGATATCTTTAACCACTTGTTTTACTCATTAATCTGCAGTTCACAAAGCATTATTTGCAGCAAAAAAAAATGTCAGAGGATTGTTTCCGAAAAGAAAACAAATGTTTAAGACGTTTTCACTGCTAAGATAACAGTGTAACAATAACAAAACAAATACTGATGGTGAGCAATGTTTCTATGAGTGAATGGGTTGAACAGCTGCCGCTTTCCACCCCTGAGACTTCTGTGTATCTGTGTTGCATGGAGTGATTCCTGTAGCAGATTTGTAATACATTTTGTGTTGCAGGGGGTTAAAGGGAAGAGCTGAATCTGTGATACTGCACCTTAGCGTATTTTTCATCGGATCAAAGGAGACTTCTGCTATTGACATGACAGGGCTGTTGCTTATGAACTACTACAAAGGTCTGAGTGTGTCCCATGGCAAACCTGCTGACCCACTGCTCTACCATCAATACCAGGTGTTATTCTCTTCCACCCTAACTGTCCCACACGTGAGCAATTCCCCTCTACCAAGTGCTCACTGGGAAAGATATCCTCTCTCTCTATATATGTCCCTGTAGCAAAATGTTCTCCTTAGTTTTAAGATGAAAGAAAGGAGATTTAGATGAGACGTTATGAAGAAATTTTTTCCTCTGAGGGTGGTAAGACACTGGCCCAGGTTGCCCAGAAGTGTCGTGGATTTCTCATCCCTGATGGTGTTCAACGCCAAGCTGGATGGGGCTTGAAGCAACCGTCCAGTGGGAGGCAGGGGTTGGGAACTGGATGGGCTTTGAGGTTCCTTCCAATCCAAACCGGTCTATGATTCTGTGATACTTCCATCCTCTGAAATCACATGGGGTGTTCTCAGATATTCACAATCATTCTGAGACCGTTGTTGTTTCTTACCAGATTTATAAAGAAGAGAGCATGGGAGCTTTGAAAAATGCACTCAGAAGTTTATTAGAAGAATGACACTAATCAGATGTTAACAACTGTGTCATTCCTGAGAGTATTATTCTGTTCTCGTGATTTGGATGTTTTGTATGAGTGGGTTAAGTTCTCATAGATACAGATACAAGCACTCAGCTGAGCTTGGTAGTTACTCTTTTTAGAAAATATATTTGAGGCTATCATATTTTTCAGGATACGGTTATGCCTGTTCCATTTATAAGCAACACAAAAAGATAAAATTAATAGCTTTTATCACCAGATATTGTTGATTTAAAACAGCACTGATTACTTACCCTTTGACTAAACTTTACTGTTGATAAAATCCAACAAACAATCATTGGAGTCAAACAGTTTTCCCTCCTGAAAAATATTTGCACTTTCAGGAAGATGTCCATGCTTTCTTTCTTTTCCTCATCCCCTTCTCTATTCCCTCAAATAACATATAATTTGCTGGTTAGGACACCTCCATGACCTCTCACTTTTTTTGATTCAGATCAAGGTCTGGACTCCCAAGTTTCCCCGTTCCTGGAAAATGCTGCACTCCAGGGTTCCCAAATTCACTGTCTCAGTTTATGCCATCACAGAAAGTAAGAGCAAGTTACTGTAGCAGCCTTGTGGCTACTCTTGCTGCACATACGAGTCAGGCTTTTGTGTTCGTATCTGAACAATTCCAACAGGTGAGTTATGAGGCACCCATTCCAGAGCAGTGCAATTGTTAAGCATTCAGGAGAGACATCAGTTTTAGGGTGTCCTGGTCTCCCTCTCACAGTGAGTGACATAACTAGTGAGTTTTCTCTGGAGTTTCCTTCTTCCCCCTCCTTGGAAACTGTTTTCTGAGCTCCAGCCCCAATCTGTGTGGTTGGCAGGTATATGCACAAAATGTTCTGTTCTCTGCTCTGAGGAGAGGAGCAGAAAATTAAACTGAGGAGAGGAGCAGAAAATAAAACTGAGCTGAAACCTCAGAAAGAGAGTCTCTGTCTCCAAGCTGGCAGTAGGTGAAAATCCCAGGGAGTGTAAATTCATCTGGACCATGAAGTACAGCCTGGGGTCAATTGAAAGAGTGGATTCATAGCATGTCATAGGCTTCAAGGTAATTGTTATCATGGCTTGGGTCTGATCCTATCATAACTGTTTGGGTAAACCAAACATGAGATGACCCTATGCATTACTGTCAGGGTGTGTGTCAGGAATCTGTCTCCCAGCTCAACAGGAGCTTTGCCTCTGCAAAGTCCTTTAGTTAAGAGTTGTCTGGCTTTGTGATGTGTGAGCTGTAGATATGCACTTGTGTACTCACACTTTTATAAAAAGATTGTATAAGAGACTGTTACTTGAAAGACCCAGAAGCAACTTGTCAGCTGCCAAATGGGAGACCTGTTAGTTGTTTCTGTGGCAGTATCTCTGTGTTATGCGAGATGGTACCACAGAAGATCACAAACTTACTGAAGGGTTGCACAGGCATCTGACCCTTCTAGGAACAGCGGCCTAACAGATACCTCTTGGCTCCAAAGCTTGCCTCTTCATTAAAAATGAAATCTGCTTAAGTGCCACGCTTTTTGAAGGAATTCTTTAGAGTTCAAAGTAAATTATCTCAGGGATGCTTATAATCATTGGCCTTTAATTGAACTATGGTGCTTAAAATCTAGAAACCAGTTCATGGTTAATCATTTTAGTTCATCAGAAATAAGATTCAAGTTGGGGCAATTAGACAGTTGCTTCATTACTCAAACTGTCTAATGATGTTTCACAGATCTTTCACAAATGATAAAACAGTAGATGAACTGTAAGTTTAAGAATAAGTTGTTCCAGTTTTAGATAGTTGAAAAGTGACTTACCAAAACTGTTAATGGAAGTTATTCAAGATGTGCTGTCTAAATCCTTTCCAATTAGTGTTGAGGTCTCGAAGGTCCAGTCTTAGCTTTTTATTAATATGTTCGGTTTATTAATGTATTTTTTGATATATGCATAGTGTGACTGTCTGGTACATCTCAAGATGTTGCATAATTATTGTCCTTTTAATTTGTTTTACTTGGGTTCTACTCCTTAGGCTTGCTTAAAATTCAGAAATATTTCATGGCTTAATAACTTAATAACTCATTAGAAAGCCATGACATGTACTTGAGGTTACCTCAAAGGCTATCCATATTTAACAGTAAACTTGAGATAGTTCATTGACAGTGTGACTGTCATTGACCAGTTTAAATATTTAAGGTTGTGTTTTGACCTTTTCCTTACATTCAATCCATGTAGAGAAACTGAAATAGATTGTGTACATAATTGGGATCTTTATCAGATGGTTGTGGCATTATGAAACAAAAAGAAAATTACTCCTTTGACTGGTAATTGGCATATATATGTAATTTATTTAATATACAATTTTATAAAATTTTGTTGCCTTATGCTGTTTAGACATGTGTCTTCCTTATAAAAATAACTTCTACTTCCACTTTTAGAACAACATCTGTAGCAAACAAGTTATCTCCTAAATACAATACGAGATACAAATCAGGTTTTTGAAAAGCAAGACTAATTAAAAATGTTAATGGTGTTTTTTCAGGTCTTTCATGCTTTTATTTTGTCACTTATAGAAAGGACTTGTTTTGGATGCTTGAAGTAATGTTCTCTTGGGAACCTCTTTACTGAGATCTAATATAACAGAACCAAAACTCATGGAGAAATTGCTTCTTAGAGTCACAAGCTAATTGGAAACTTTAGAATGGCCTGTTCAGTTTTGATGGACTTTCCTGTGAAAATGGAGCATGTCTTTAGTCTACGTTTTTTTCTACTTTTCTCAGACCATCAACTGCTGACTGTAGACGTTTCTCATGAATGAACAAAATTGTAGTTTTGCACCCTATGCAGCTTGGGTTTGTCTGCGTTGCTGGATGCACATGTTTTTCTAGGTTGGCGATGTGATAGATTGTTTCCCATTCTCTCCCTGTTGACATCCATGAAATATTTTATTTCCAGTTCAAATGCTGTTCTAGAAACCAAATAAGCGTGTTTAAATTAGTTTATGTCATAAAATATAAGCTGTCATACTGCATTTACAAGGATTCCGCAGATTTACATTACCATCCTGTTTTGATTTAACTTGGTAATTATATTTATGTAAAAAAGCTTAATGATAAGCTGTCCATGGAAAGGACTAATGACAAAGAGGGGTGGAGGGAAGATGGGAAAGTATTTTATTTCCTGGCAATGCTTCTGTATTGTTGGCCTTTGTGCAGACCATCATCCTTGAACACTTCTATCTAGGTGTCCTCCCTTCCCTTTCACTGTCTGCCGGTCTATGGATGCAGTAACTTGGTGTCTCAAGGGATCATTAGGTTGTATAGTGACTCTGTAACAGTTTCTGGTGCTCTTCTGATACAGCACAACCATGCTTGGCACAAGGCTAATGGTAACTTTGCAGAATATGGCTTTGTATTCTTCTGCATCACACCTGCAGAAAAAAAAATTAGCTGTTAATGCTGTATTTTAATACAGCCAAGGCAACTTAATTCAAATTCCCCAACTGTTCTTGGGAACAACAAAAACCACACAGCTACATAATGCACAGTGTTTTAAACTGATGGTTTGATGATAGATACTTATTGTCCCCAAGATGTTTTGAGACTAGGCAGTGATCTCTAGGTCCTAAATGTTGTGGCTTTTCTAAGCAATTTGTTTTTTTTGGAACTTCCCTTGAATGATTGCACGTATTTCTAGTCATGTGTAGCAGTATGTACATTTACTTCTTTGTTGTAGCTCTTTTTTCTATGTGGAAGCTTTTACCCTCTCTTAAACTTCTTAGAGTCATCCTGGATCTTTTGAGTTTTGTAGGGAATTAACTCATTCCCAGGTGGGTTCTACACCTCACCAGGTGCCTCTTGTACTAAAATCTGTGCAAGCCCTGCTGTCCTTCTCAGCGTACTGAACGCTGGCCAGGAAGGCGTGCACGCTTTCCCATGTAATGCCAGAAGCCTTTGGGGGATGTTGTGTTATTGCCCTGGAGAGGAAACTGTAGAACCACTTAAGGTCTTGTAGCTCATGATAGTTAAAAAGCTTAAGGCTGCCCTTGAGTATTGGTTTCAAACACCACTCTTTCTCTAGTGAAGTCTAGAGCATGACATCTAATCAGCATCAGGATGCACAGTGAGGTGGTACTGGGGTCTGGTTATGTTATGTAATGGCAAGTTCTTAACAGTAGTGAAATTTGAGATATCTCAATGGGAAGCTTTGGGGCCCTTTAACTCTGTAGTACATGGTTCTCAGAGGTCTTTGCAGACCCATTTAACATGTATTGCAGTAAGTGTTTTTTCTTCTAGCACCTGTAGTTTGGTTCACATTCCTCTCACCTTTTCTTGCTACTAGCTAGTGCCAAGATGTTTCCAGAACTGCTCTGCTCTCAAAAACCTTTTCTGCTAGGTTTTGTTCTAAATAAGTACAAGAAATGTCTTTATTACTTTCAAGTCGAAAGCACATCCAACTGTTGTCCTTCAAAAGGAGTTTGACCTCCTTTTAAGTGACAAATAAGTAATGAATTAGAAGCTGAAGGTGCTGTGTGTCTAATTTCTGCAAGGTCAAAGATCTTGTTAAACAAAGAATTTGTACTATGACTAATACAGCTTTATTTTGAGGAGAGAGAGAGAGAGGAGGAAGCACTCAATTTCATGTATAATGCAGCTATAACATAGCCCAAAGCTCTCCTTAAAAACCAGGACTTGACTAGAAAAACTGAGACTTAACTTCCTCTAACTGCTGGAGCAGTCTAAGATTTTTGTTTGACTGTAGAGCATTTCGGCTCTATTTATTCTATGACTTGTAACTGCTTTCTAGCCATTTCCTAAATAAGCAAAATTTAACCAGTTAGCAGACTGATTTGGAGGCAAAATTCCAGTATCCTCATTCTGTGAATAGTTCCATTGGCTTACCTGACTCCTTGGGAAGTAAGGAAGTATTCAGAGTAAAAGTGATGGACCTAGGTTTTAGTTTGCAATATTTAGCAGCCAGCTGAAATACAACTTCTTGTATGTATGAAAATAAGGAAGCTTTTCATAATTCCATCCTCAAGAAATATAGTCATAATGACAAATAAGCATCAATAAAACTTTTTAAATTTCTTAGCCATCACACATTATGAAGTAGTCTTAAGAAACCAGAGGATTCTCTTCAACAGCTAGTCAGCCAACACTTTAAGAAATCTTTCATTGTAATTTGTTTAATTCAAAGTTTGAAACAAATTGCATTCCCCAAAATAAATTGACGAGTGCATGAGGTGACAACGCAATTAAAAATTCCCTGCCAATTTTATAAACAGACAAGCCAAGGTACAATGAATTTCTCAAGTCCTTGAGAGATGTAATAGGTTTGCGGTAGAACCTCAGGAGCTGCACTGTGTGTTGATCCACATCAGGCTCTCTAAAGAGTAATTCAAACATATTTTGATGCATCCCAGGAAGGCAGAAAGACCCTTCTCATGCAACATAACTGCTCTTCTATTCCAATTGTTTGACAAAGGAAATATGCATTGCTGTTACTGTGACAGAAACCCATGAACACAAGTTCCTAAAAGCTTCTACGAGAAAGTTCTTAAAAGATTTCATCTTAATTGCACTTAGGTATTTTTCAGTGTAATGATATATAAATACAGTGCATATGCAGGGTTAAATTAATCAACAAATTCCTAATGTGTGTGTTTTGGGGATTTTTTGGTGTTTTTTTTATTAAATAGTCAAAACACTTATGAGAGATAAGGCGAGAAATGGATTGTTGAACCTAGGAACCTCCTGCATACTGTTCCTGAATACGTTAGCATTAAATATTTTGCCTTCTAGACAATAAATTATGAAAAGGCTCTTTAAAGTAGGAATGATAGGAAAAGGATGATGGAGGCTAGTGAGATGGTGTTTAACACATTTGCTTGTAGTGCTTACAACCATGCTTCAGACATGCTGTAGGTTGTGAAGAGAGTTGTCTGTTCTCAGCTGAATTTCTTTATTGGAAAACCTAGCACAGAGGCCTAATCGGAAAGCTTTGCTTTTAAGAAGTCAGGGACTTAGGAGATCCAGATAAATATTCCAGGTCTGAATGAGAATTGACAGAGCTTAAGGAGGAAGCTTTTATTCTCTGGCCTTCAGTTTCAGGAGGTTTCAAATTCTCCAGATTCTTAACTAAACTGTTTTTGAAACTATCAAGTGAAGTTCTGTTAACTTTGACGTACACTGTAGAACAGTGTTGTGAACCATCGAACCATAGAATGGCTTGGGTCAGAAGAGAATTTAAAGCCCATCCAGTTCCAACCCCTTGCCATGGGCAGGGGCACCTCCCACTGGATCAGAGGCTCCAAGCCCCATCCAACATGGCCTTGAACACCTCCAGGGATGGGGCAGCCACAGCTTCTCTGGGCTACCTGTGCCAGTGTCTCACCACCCTCACAGGAAAACGTTTCTTCCTATATATCATCTAAATCTTCTCTCTTTCAGTTTGAAACCATTCCCCCTCATCCTTTGCCTGCACTCCTTGAGAAAAGTCCCTCCCCAGCTTTCCTGAAGGCCCCATCAGGTACTGGAAGCTGCTCTAAAGTCTCCCTGGAGCCTTATCTTCTCTGAACAACCCCAACTCTCTCAGCCTGTCCTCACAGGGGAGTTGCACCAGCCCACTGATCATCTTCATGGCCCTCCTCCTCCTTTGAAAACATCCCTGAGAAATACACAGCTGTCCTGACTCTTACTGTCTCTCTATCACACTTTTACATCTCCACTTGGTAGGCTGAGTTTCACTGTGCTATCATAATTGTTTGCTAGCGCTACTAATGAGCTCTATAGCTCTGGTAAACAGCGGATCAAATTGGTTTGACCTATTCTTACTCAAAAATGAACAAAATTAACAAATTAGTACTATTAATGTGATTTTACTGTGACAATATTACTGTGGATAGATTTTATAAGGATTAGACTCAAATTAGTAGCTGGTGCATTTTCATGTACAAAATCCAGAGCTGGCTTTGAATGTTTATCTTAAATTTGTCTTTAGTGTATGAAACTCCATTTCAACCACATAATTGCCTTTTAGTATCCTTTCCCATCAACTGTGAAATGTCAAACAAACGTTAGGAGCTTCAGCAATGGGTACATTTTATAGGCATATAGTAAACATCTTCATCCTTTCAAAGTTTATTTATATATCATAAGTTGATAACATTCTAATGCAAAAAGAAAGCGTGTTTTCTTTCTTCTGAATCAGACAGTGTTCCTCTGATAAGTATCCCAGAGTAAAATATCATGAAGTCAGGTTTAGTTTTATGCTTACAAGCATCATGTCATATGCTGACAAAGTTTATAAAATTTCTGGATCTATAGATTGCATTAATATTAAAAAGGTAGATTATAAGAAAGTATTTAATGGGTCTCTTCCAAAAAGGAATAGTAAAATTGAGTAAGAAAGTCTAGCATCAACAGGACTTAGAAGCTTTTTCTGACAACTCTGTTCAAGTTTAGTGAAATTATCTGTTTTATGAGGCTTTGAGTCATCCTCTATGTTTCCATTGCAGAAATCTAGGTAAAGGCCGAACCCATCCCCACTCCAGTTTCCAAATCCTATAGGATTTTTCTGTAAAATTAAGAACACTAATCTTCTCACTTTCTGCTATGATTCTTAAAGATCTATGGGAGAAAAATAGCCTTAATAAAAGTAAAAAAAATCCTTCTGTGCAAAAGCTATTTGCCCAATGTCACAAATGTGTCCTGAGTGGGGAATTTCAGTGCAGGTTGCCTCCTCCCTGCTTTGTGAGCTCTGGCCGTGGGGTGATGCTGTCATTGAGACTGGAGCTATCTTACATTTCCAAGTAGCCTGGAATGGGGCCATGCACCGATGTGTTTAGTCTAGTGTTTACATGGGATCTGTTTGCGTAACCGAAGGAATGGAGTCTGTGTAAACAATTGCTGTTGATTATGACAGCTAATGCAAGTTCAGCAGTATTAGACTCAGTACATAAATATTTCAGGCTAATATCTATTTGTTTTCTCACTATACTGCAGTGTTTATTAATAAGATTTAGTATGTAAATACTCTTCTCCAGTGCTCAGTGTTGAACATGTTCTCCTTTTAATGGGATATCTGTTTTTTCCTAGTAATATTACCTTAAGACCCATTGATGGCACAACTTTGTGCTAATTCAAGTGTTATTACTGCTGTTCTAATGCGCTGCCCTGAGTCATTAAAAAAAAAAATATGAATTAATTCAGTGTCTCAATGGAAGATGATGACAGAAATATTGTAACAAGACCATAAATTGATGGTCATTGTCAAAACCACAGTGGCTTTGACACGTAGACCTAGATACAAAGAGAGAGTCTGCAATAGTTTCTGATTACCTTGTTGTCAAGCTGACATTTCCCCTTGCTTAGTCAACACCCTGTTTCTTAAGATATGTCATCCCTATTCTAGTCTAAGTACAACAGCTCTGTCTCTCCATTCCAGCAGCCATTTAGGTTATTATCATTTTGTTGAAGCACCCTATAGATTACAGATTACACACTTGCCTTAGGAGATTTTCTTACTAGTGTATCTCACTCAGAGGGAACTTTTGGTGAATCTGTTGCCATATTTTATTTGAGGAGGTGTTGTTGGCACCAGCCCCAATGAAGATCAGTGCCAAACCTGGTACTGGTGCCAGTGGTCTGTTATCCCTGGCAGAGCTACTCCACTTCTCTGAAGGACATTAGCAGAATCAACAATAGTGTATTTCCATCACTACTGCTACGTTAACTCTGGAAGTTTTGCTGGAAAAATAACACTGACAGCATTTGGTTTGATTTTGTCTTTCTTGTTCCTAGCTAGCATAGCAATGCCAGAAAAAGATTCTTGTGACTAATAAGCATTAGCTCTCTACAACTTGTGGAGGCAGCTGATCAGTGAGTCCTTCAATCTGACCAGCTTCAGGTTGTGCATCGTGCCACAGGGAGAGAGAAAGGCTACAGTGCTGTTCTGTGGCTGCAAAAACTGTGAACCCCTTAGTCTGGAGTGTCTGTCCTGCTCTCATCTCTTCTGAGCTGACTTGAGAGGTACAAAGTAAACTCTACCTCCTTGTTCCATTTCTCCTCTTCTGAAGTGCTGCCGGTACCAGCAGGGGAACTCTGGACATCAAAAGCTGAAGATGGCTCTTAAACCACTCTTTCCAACCTGTATCTCACTAAAGCATGTGTTCATATTCAGAATGTAATAATTTGTGATTGACTGACTGAGCTTGTTCTCCATTTTATACAAACTCAGTCACAGTGAAACCAGGGGAATTAACTGTGGGAAAAACAACGGTAGCAAAAAGTACGTTTGGTGCTTGGAATCCCCTGCCCTTCCCCTCTTTCTTTCTGTGCAGCTGGAAATGTTTAACCATGCAATAACTTTAATGTTAGAGAAGAAACACTGACTTTAAGCTTATGAGTTTGTGTGTTGATATGATATGGTTCTTAGGGAACATTGTCCATAACCCAGCCAGATAGTTTGAGAATATGGATTTCAATCACAGTTCAGGAGTCCCTTCCCTTTATGGTTTTAAGAACCTTCCCATTATTAACTATCTTTCTGTGGTTTTCTAGACTGTGGTTGACTGTGGTAATATTTCAGTACAAATTAAATTCTGCTTCCAGTGGTTTACCCTAGATCTCATTTATCGCTTTCCTGCATGGGTTATGAAGTGTCACAACTCAATAGTACCAATTATTAGTTTTTTTCCTTTAATGGGTAGTTTTGATGTTCTAGGAGAATCCATTTTCTTAACTTAATGGTAATATTTTTTTAGGCCATTGCATGGCATTTAACTAGTTATTATTTCTTCTTTACTCTTTGAACATCTCTAGTTATATTGTTCTGGCTTTGTTGCAAATACAGTTCTACAATCTAAGTAAAGCAAACACTTGTGATTTCTTGGGTAATTTCAACTTTGAGTCTTATTTTTTTCTCTTGTGTTTAGTCCTAATTATATATCATTTCTAGTGACACTTTACTATTGGCAAAGCTTTCATAAATTCAGGTTTTGTAAGATTAAAGTCCATGAAATGTGTCATTAGGAAATTATTTTATATATGTCAGTATGTTTAAGTGTACTCTGCTTTGAAAAGGATTTATCTGGAGATACCATTCACCCTTGGTTAACGGTGGACATTTAATCTCTGGTCATGCAAAGGAAATTTGCCACTCATATTTTAGAGGCCTGCCTCCAAGCATGGGATTCATAAATCTGAGCTAAACAGAGATGTCAAATTAAGGAGAGGCTGGGCAGGGACTGCTTTCTATCTCTTCTTTTAAAGCTGCAATTCTCCATCTTCAATATAGGTGGAATTTAAGCACCTCTGTGTCTCACATGTCAATACTACATATTTTCCAGGAGTCTAGACTTAGGGGTTTTTGAGATCACACTCATGATTCTTGCTTCTTTCCAAAGCATATTACACAAATCAGTTTATCTGCTTTAACCTGTTCTGTCTCTCTTCTCAAATTGCTACTAGGCCTGGCTTTGAGAGGCAGAAAGGTTATTGTTCAAAGCTTCAAGCTGATCTCTGGGCTGATCTCCTTGCCCCGTTAGTAATTTCCATGTCTCTGGATCACCTTTGTTTAAGCAATGAAGACAATGACAATACAACATTTGTAGGCTATGGAAGGAGTACTTGCTCATTCATTTCATGTTTTAAAGCCTGGTGATTGTAATCTATGCCTGTTTTTTCTTGTTTGAGATAGTTTTTTCCCACGTCCCAGCAAAATCCACAAAGGAAACGAGGCATATTCATGCATTATGTTTGGCATTTACAGACACATTTGACAGTGAATTAAGCTACATGGCTGAAACACTTTCTACTCATGGCTGGACATGCTACCTTTGTTAGGGAAGTTAGTACAACCGCTGCGGTGATAGCTGAATGAGATGTGTGTTTGTTCCTCCACCACTGTTTGTAATCTGCTACATTAACGTAGGCTGATATTGGTTTAATTTACAGTATAACATGGGGCTGTAAACTGCAGCTGTTCACAAGTAGATTCATTTCCCATCCAGCCAACTCTCTCTCCAGTGAAGGCAATAACTTCCAGGAGCCCAGCAGGATGCAGCTTCCGTCAGTCCAATGTAATCTGCTGTCACACGTCATTGCTCTCTGTCCATCTGCATCCCCATGATGACCCCTGGTTTTGCTGGACACTCAGAAGGCTGACCAAAAAAACCTTTGACTGGACCAAAAGATAAATGAGGACTTATGAATTAGAGGCTCACATGGAGGTAGTCTTCAGTAGCTTTTCCTTATGTTAGTGTGTTGGATATCTCGATAGAATAGAGCTTTTGGTCATTTACAATCAAACCAATTACTTAATTTAGAGGAGAAGACATTAGATCTACACAGTAGCTTCTCTTCAACAAAAATGCCATTGCCATTTAGATGTTATCTGTATTTCCTGCATAAGAGTTGGAATAGAGCCAGGCATTACATGACTCTAGAAAAAAATACCACTTTAAAATCTTACTTGGCTATTTAGAGGATGATTTACTTTTTATGAGGTGAGGAGAAAAAGGAAGGAACTATGTGACACAGAAAGAGACAGAGAAATTTTTATATTCAGGGTAACCAAAGAAAGTCATACAGGAGTTTTTTGTCCAGAAACCTATGTTTTTTTAGACAAAAAATGTATTTCCTTATGTTTGCCGTATCTATGAAACTATGCTGGGGGAACAACAGTGTATACACATATACAGTGATGTTGGATCATATTAGAAAGCTCTGTAGAATCTACACATTCCCCTTGAAATCCTAGGTACAGTGTGTTTCTACACCTGACTGCCATCTCTATTTTGAGTATTGGGCTAATTTACTTCCTCTGTTGTTGTCTTATCTCCATTTTGGATTGAGATTCCCTGGGAAGGGAGAAGGTGTTAACAGTACCGAGTGAGTGACAGGCTGGCTCCTTTTCAAAAGATGCCTCGTAGCACAATAGGATGGGAGCAGCTTTTGAAATCCAATTCATTCTGGCTTCTTGACACAGGCTTGGGGTCTGCAACAATGAAACGTCCTCTGAGATAGAACAAAAGGCTAGTTGTTTCAGCGCAGCCCTTTAAAATATAAAGTTTTGGAGAATGTGCTGGGAGCTTGGGCAGGGGAGAACAGGCAAGGCAATCTCTCCTAAGAGAAGTTGCTTTTTTACTGAAAGAGAGAGGCTTTCTGCACTACAGGAGGAGAAACTATGGTTAATGTTATCTGGAGCTGGTGTGTGTGCAGTCCCATCTAAGAGAAATCCAGTCTAAGCCAAGAGAGTGCCACAACGTGGTGCATCAGTGCCATGCAGAAAAGCTGTACCTGTTTCAACATGTGTTCTTGTGTGTTTCTTGTGAATTCTCAGGAATGGACCAAATTAAATACAAGCATTTGCATGGCATTTGCTGTAGGTCATAAACAGCTAACCAGATAGGAGCTCTGGGCACTGGAATGCACTGAGCTACTGGGCAGCTTTGGTATCTTAATAAATGTTCTGGAACAATAGCCCCTCTGCCTTAGAGTCCTGCTTGTGTAAGGTAGATACAAGGTGCAGAGCTTCCTTACAGGAAGAAGCACAGTGTTACAGTCTGTGATTTAATATGTTAGATTAAAAGTCACATGCACTCGTAATACATGATACAAGTCATCAGAAGAATTGTTACCAGGATTTTGACGTATGCAAACCCCTGTTCTAAACTACCAATTGGAGTTAAATTCTATTATGTATGTATTAATTGGCAACAGGGAACTGGATTGTGCCCCATATGAATAAAACAGCAGACTGGAATATATAATTGGGCTGGACTTCTTTCTTTGTCTTCACTATAAGAAGTGTGTTTTCTGCTATCTTTTTCCCTGGTTTTTGAAATGAAGTTGACAGTTCTCATGAAGCGTTAGGAGTTCTTAAATTTGAAAGCTGTAAATGAAAGGTATCTTTAGGTACTTCTGTTGTCATTATTAGCATATCACTCCTGTATTAGATGATTTAAAACAAGTCAAACTATCAAATACATGTCATTTAAAAATAAAAATAGTTTTTGGAATACCAGCCATTTTGCCAGGTCATAAAAAGACAGAATATTTCAGATGATGTTACTAAGTTCAGAAATACCTTATTTGAGAGAGAACATTCAAGGGGTGTCAGCTTTTGTCCTTCTGTTCTTTTAGCCTGAGCTAAAAATAACAGCATTTGTTAGAGTAAAAGGAAACTGTTTAAGATTGGGATAGTTCCCGTATAAAACAGCCTCTAACAAGTCCCATGAAAATTTTCAATTTTTTTTTTTTTCTATCAAAATCAGGTGTCACAGCCTGTCATGGGAAAATAACTAAGGCATTTTGAGCCCCTCAAGTTGTGGAGAGAGGAGGCGTGACACTCCTGAATTAGAGGATGAAGCTAGGTAAAAGTAACAGTCTCCAATGGATTTCTTAGATTTATATAGATTGGCTTCTTCTGTACTCCAGGGCAATTCTGAATTTACTGTAATTTGTCTCAGAAATTCAAACCATAGCAGTGACTACTAAGATCCTTTTAAATCCCGTTTTAGTGGCTTTCTCAGTAGAAGCTCTCATTTGCAATCACAAATACCAGAGGATCCCTTTCAGAAATAGATAATTGTAATTGTCTGATAGTAAGTCCCATGCTTTTAATTCCTAATGTTTATTTTTTACCTTAAATCTTATGTCATTGCTTCTGTGAAAGTGACCATGGAGACTGGTGACAAATTCATTTTTAATTGGCTGTTTTGTGAATAAAAAAGGGAAAAGAGCTGTGGAACTGGTGATTTTGTGCACGTTTTAATGATGGTCCTAAAAAGCTAAGTGAAAAATGCTCTCTCTTTCCAACTAAGGAATTTGCTTGCCTTTGTTGTCACCGTTTACAAGACACCTTTCATTTTGTTGTTGTGTGGTTTACTCCTGGTTTTAAGCTGCAGTGTTTACACGGCAAAGGCAAGCTACTGAAACTATTTCATTTAGCCAGCAACTACAAACAGCAAAGAAGTAAACCAAAGGCAAGCTACTGAAACTATTTCATTTAGCCAGCAACTACAAACAGCAAAGAAGTAAACCACTGGCTTATTCTGAGTAGTCAGAACTGCAAAGGCAGGTAAAAGTCAGTAAAAATCTGATGCTTGGCCACATGGTGAATTTTTGAGAACCCCAGCTGCTTGAGGTGTAAGAACATCTGTGATTGTCAACAGTTCATTAGGAAATTACTGGCAATAAAAAAATGCCAGCCCCCCTCTTCCCAAAAGCAATTTGATTCCTGATGGTCTGCCTGTCCTCTGTATCATTTTACTTCTTTCACAGAGCGATGAAATCTGCAACAATTTTTTTTTCTTCTGTGTTTCCCTCGTGGTGTAGTGATCTAACACCATTATTCACTCCTTACTTTTACCGGATTTGAATATGCCATTGTTTCTTGGACAATAAAAACAGCATTTGCCTAGCAGTCATCACATACATTAAATCTTTGCCATATGTGTATTACATTCCTGTGTCATATTCTTTGGACAGAGCCTGGGTAAATTCCTTTGGCTTGAGTTTGACATTATGGTTGTAATAACTGAGAAAGCTTTCATTAATAACGGGTCAGAGGACTAAGTTAATACTTTATCAGGATTCTTTGCAATGTTTGGATGATCTCTATCTCCAGCACAGTACTGTTTCACAGTTTACACATTAGATCAAAAATATGCTGCAGTTGGGAGCAATGGACCATTTTTATGCTTATGGGAAAAAAGGAAATAAAGAGATGGCTTGCTCAATCAGAACTATCCCTGCAAGGAACTGAAGATAGGCTATAAGTCTGGCTGTAGGATCTTCTTAAGCTTTGCAGGTCTGTTACTGGTTGGATTCATCTCCTCTTTGAATTTTTGGCTGCCTACAGCAGAATTTCCATTGCTAAAGTTGTCTCTGTGCCACATAGCTATGGGGGTAGGTGAATGGTCTACTATTTAGTATTTTTTTTTCTCACATGTTTCTGCAGCTCCTCCTTATTTCTTTTCTTGTATTTGGCTATAGACCGAAGGGTGAGATCACACATGTATAGAATGAGAGCTGTAGAAACACATTACTTGGCCATATTTAGTGCCAGCATTTGAAAGTGCCAAATTGCTTTTTTGGGGTTTCAGTATCACATGTTGGAGTCATCACAAACTACTACTGTTCCCTGCCATTTACTCTTTGCAACCCTTAAGTAATATTTGTACTTTCACAGATGAATGTACCTTTTTAGCTACAGGATGTGGATGGCATTGACCTATTGTATAAAAACAATATAGTGCTTCCGATCCAGTAGTTTTGAGTTTGTAAACTTCTCCATTAAATGTTTGAAATGGGCCAATCGAAAACGCAAAGATAGTTTAACCATGACACTTGTTCACTGTGTTCGTCCTCAGCAGTTCTGTGTAGACTTTCTTCATAATTAAGGGCTTTACTGAGTAAAGAAGATTCTCAGCGATCACCCTGGAATTGGATTTTAGAAGCACAAGAAACTCCCCTTTTTTAACTGCATGTCCAGTCCCTTTATATCTTTCCATACACAAGCCTTTTTTCAATTTGTTTTAATTAATTGCTGTAATTTGGCTCTGTGGACATGAAGGAATCTAGCCAGGCTTTATTTAGAAGTATAGTGGTGCACTGGAATTAGGACCATGTTGTGCTAATTATCGTATAAACGCAAATTAAGAGAAATCCTCTACATTGATGAGTTAATAATCTTAGTTGTCAAGAAAAAGAATGGAAGAAAGGAGTAGTGTTATCTCTGCCATATGCTCTGGATGGAGATTGTAACTTTCCAAAGAAGGTGCAGAGAATGCATTACAACCTTGAGAACTGAACCTTGATTTCCTCTGTCTAAATATGCTTCCTTAACTACAAGACTGACTTCTGTCTTGTCAGTCATTATAAACTCTGGAGTCATTTGAGGCTGACACTGTTCCAGGCCATATATTGTCATGGAAGCAACGTAGTTGACATTAAACAGAACTGTGTTTCTCTTTACCTGCAGATTTGTGAAAATATTTTGTCTCCCTAAGTTTGAAACTGCAGCCTTACTACGCTGGTAGAAAAGAAAGGATTGTTTTAGTGCATCAGTGTTTTAAAGCTGTTGTCTGGTTCAGCACATCCCAGCACTCTCCACCCATTTCTAGGATCATCTTTGTGTTAATGGTATCAATATGTTTGCCTGAGTCATACTGCTCAGCTTGGTTGTATTCATTGTCTTTAGGGAATTTTTTCCCTTTTGTTAGGCTCAACTAAACCTGATATTTTAATGTGGGGTGATTTATTTTTTGGTATCTTTTTAAGTGGTTATCTTGGATGCGAAGAAGTGACTCGCAAACTCAGTAGATGCAGGGTATCAAGAGATGTACTCCAAGGTGTAGGAAATATTACCAGCTTTTTGCTGTCCACCCCATCCATCTACCTGAGTTTACCAACCCCACAGCAGACCTGATAAAATCAAACCAGGGAGGGTGTGCTTCAGTCATTTCAGCGCAAAGACCAGAGGCTTAAATCGGATTTGACCTTTGTAGGCAATATAAGCTGAACCACAAAGCTTTGCACCAAGGCAGCCTTTCTGTGGGCATCAGCTCTGCTGTTGGGGCAGAAATGTGATGCAAAGAGAAAAAAAACAAGGGCTTGCGTGGCTGCAAAGGACATTGTATCTGAAAGGCAGCTAAGGGAAATTTGTAGCAGAGGTCTCAAGGCGTCACAAGAATGAAGAGCAGTGCAAGAGCACTGCAGTCAGTGTCCAAGTCCTATTCACGGCCGTGATTAAATCACAGGTCACCTGTATTGTTAGGGACCACATCAGAGCTTGTCATGTCTGGCTAGGAACCACACCAGTACCAGCTGGATTGCTAACAGAAGGGGGAAATCGGGAGTGTGGATGAGCCATGTTTGTATGGGAGTAAGGAAGCCAGGCTGATTGATTTTCCACTCCAGAAATGGCTTAAGCACTCAGGATGCCATGCAAAGTCAAATGCAGTGAGATCTCTGATAACCAACACAGCTTCTCTTCCTGGAGCTGTGTGAAGACACATGGTGGGAATGCTCTCTAGGAGATCACTTGCAGGCATTGTGTATGTTTTTGGACAGCGGATCAAGCCTAGAGGCACCCCTTGTGCTGAAATTTTTACCTTCTTGGTAAAGAACTTGGTTGGGATCTCCTGAGAAAGAGATGATAAGATTAAAAAAAGTTAGATTTTTCTGTGAGATCTGTGGGATTCACAGGTCAGAAAAGAGTGTTGATGCATATTGTATACTGTTGATATAATTTATAAATACTGGGCTTATATGTTTTACCAAAAATGAAAAAAATCTAATTTCCAGATTTGGGGTTTATTTTGTCATGTAAAGTAATGACAGTATGTATGTGGGTCTTGAAATATTTTACAAAAGGGCACAATAGTGCTCCCTGTGTTTGGGCAATGTATTTTTTTTTTTTTTTACTTTCTTGGGGTTTGTGGTGAAGGGAAGAAGAAATTGGAGAGACACCTAAAAATGTCAATTCTAGTTCAGAAGTTACACAAGCAAACACTCTTGACCAGGATGTTGAATTATAAAGTTTGATAGTCCATGAAGCTAAATAATCGGAAGTAATGCTGTCCATAAAAGACATTCATTTATTTACTCGAGGTGCCCATTGTTAGCACTAATAATACATTTCAACATATTGAAATTGCCAGATAATTCTTTTGTGACTTTTATGCTAGATGATATTGTTATTTAAATGAACTTGTAGACCATGCTGTAATGAAGAAATGCATGTTTTGCCTAACAGTTATCAACTGGCATTCCAGCAAAATGAGAATTTGTACCTCCATTCATTCTGAGGGGAAGCTGGGGGTCACTGTTTTCAATATGGACCTTTTAAAAGCCTTTCAGCAGTGAATAATTATAAGCCACAGCTTCTGAAATTACCTGTATTCACTGTAGGGAAGAAGAAACTTTTATCTTTTGTAATGAAGTACACTTGCTTATTCAAACTTCGCAAGACTTGCTTAAAATGGCAGTTGCATTATGCTGATTTGGGATTAGGTAGAGTAATAAAAGAAATCGATTTTTAAATATACGGATACCCTTGTTTATTCAATTTTACTTTTCTTGAATTTTGGATCCATCTTGTCAAATAATACAGATGGAAAAAATGTGTTGAGCTCTTGTGTAAATAACCTTATCTGTACAAATTGCTGTTTACTCAAACAAATGTTGCTTCATTTGCAGTTTCAAATTCATTTTGCACTTTCATTTGAAGATTGGGGTTTGAAACTGGTTTGGTCATGCTAATTTTTCTATGTTAAGTTTTAGAGAAAGATTTTCTGTTTTATAGTTCAAAACTATGCAGAAGATAGGGATTGGAAATATGGCTTGCAGCAATGGGCTTTGGACTTCTCTCTTTGTTCTTAAAAACAAACAGGTTGGCAATATTCATTGGTGTAAAGAAACAGAGAAGTCATTATCTGGGGAGTAATTTTAAAAAAATTATATACAATAATTTGTTAATTATTGCCAGAAAAAAGCATGCAGTTTTACTTCTGAAAATGTGCGTTCCGGTTAATGAAAAACATTACCCTGCAGCCTCTGTGGGATATTTTCCACTTGTAAAAGCTTTCTTTAAAAAAAAACAGCAAGGAAGAAACTGATCCCATGCGTTCCTACATGGGATTTTTAGGCAAGGACTAATTCAAGCCTCACCCTTAGACAATAAACAAGCATAAAGGTAAAGGTTGAGAGTTTTGCTTTTGAATTCTATGTATTTGCTTTTAGAGTAAAAATACTGCTTTTTTTTTCTCTTACTTTAATGAAATGGCAGATTGCAGATTGGACTGATTGTTTCAATCCAAGATGTTTTTCCCATACTTTGAGCAATTCAGAGACTTCATTTCCCCTCACAGAGAGTGTCTTCTTCCCTGTCCTTTACAGCACCAACCTGCTTCTGTTAGCATCACTCAAAACCCACCTCATCTCTGACATAAACTCTAGCTTTGTAAATAAGAAAATTTCCCAGTAGCTGACAGTTTTAATCCTGCCTATGAAGCTGTTTAGACTGAGTGTGGATGCTCTATTATTTGTTCATCAAGATGGGAATGTGGCAGTGGGAACAGCAGTGGAAACAGCAACCTGATAGTTAGATCAAGTTGTTCTTAAAATTGAGCTTTTTTTAACCCTCTGTTCTGTATTAATGGATGGGTAACCAGGTAGTTTGTAGCTGTATATGTCTATCGCCCAACTTACAAAGTATTTATTAGACCAGAATTTTGCCTGTGTGTTAGTAGTATATAAATATGGGCCCTGTGTTCAATACTCTGAGAGGCTAATCGATATTTCATGATATCATATACAACTAGGTGTCTAGAGGAGAAAACATAATCCTTATTATATATACAGCAATGGGTTTGTGCTATGAAATAGCTAGGACCGGGACCCTTAGGCAGCGTACAAATACAGAGCAAAGGCTCGTCCCCCCTTGAGAATTTATATCCAGATGGCTGAGGCCTAAAAAGATATTTTCTCAGGGTAACAAGTTGCTTCATGTCAGCTGACAGGAAAATGCATTCTCAGCAAATGCAGAGTAATTCAAGCTGATTTAGCCCTTTCTCCTGTGATAACTTTCAAACCCAGCCACAGGAGACAACAGGTGGGTATAAGCAGATGGGGAATCACAAGGAGTGAATAAGAAGGTCAGCTTCATAGGTAGTGGGCTCAATATTGCAGCAGCACAGCCATTGTCAAGGGTTTTTTTTCTGGCATCAGAGTTAAGAGGAGGCTTGAGAGGGGATTTGAAGAAGGATAACAAGGCAGCTTTGTGGACACGAACAAGGAGCTCTACCCAAGCATGGGGGCAGCAGGGGAGAAAGCACAAAGATACTTGCTTGAAAAGGTAACAAATGGGTGATGGAGCCTACTGTCAGGGGCTGACTGGAGGTGGGAGCTCTCCCCTCTGGAATAAATGAATGAGAATAGGTTGGGAGGGGATTAGGCTGAGAACGCTTTGAAAGAAAAAGCAAGTAGATTATGTTTATATAACACAAAAAGGGAAACTACAGCAAAGAGGAGTAACAATGGTCAAAGTGATGAGCAAAGAAAATGCCAGTATCAAAAATATCCTTCAAGCTTTTCCAAAGCTGCTCTTTGAATAAGCAGAAGGAAGAGGTGCATTGTAATGATGGCTTTGTATGGATCCCCATCATAACTAGCTCCTTGCAGTTGCCTTCTGAAACTCAGGAATTATGCTTCGAAAATTCTAGTGATTACATCTGCCTTTGAGGTGAACAGTTGTATTGCCTGATCCAGAAGGTTTTACTTGTTTTTTATGCTTGTCCTACTTCCTTATAACATACTTTCCTGTTGGGAAAAAAAAGTCACTGGTCTCTTCATTTACATTATTTTTAAATTATTACAAGTATATACCCATTGCTTTGTTGATTTGTCATAATCGTTGAAAATTCAGCTTTACAGATTTCTCAGTCTACTAAAAACACTGTTTGCACTATGTCCTCAGATGTGGAGTTTTTGTTATTTGCTTCTGAAAAAAACATTATTGCCTTTTTTGAAAGGGTGTTTACTACCAGGCGGTCTTATAGCAAAGCACATATCTGTCCTTAGGCAACTGTATTCCTCAAAATCTGAAAAAGAACCGTAACTTCTTGCCATGCTAAGGATATACTGTATTCTTATAGGAACCATCTGTTGCTGATGGAAAGGCAAGAACAGATGATCTGAACTGGCCTGTTAGTACAATAGCAGCATAATTTTGTCCTGGGTTGGAGACCCAGGATTTAGCTTGACCTCATCGCTTCTGTCCTCTGTGCTGCTGGAGACCAGTGGGGTGCATGATGCATCCATCGCTCTTGGGAAGAGCGCAGCCAGCACTACTGCTCGTATGGCCATTGACAACTCACATCCATATTACTATGTTGAAGACCGTTCCTTAAGTCTTTTATTTTTGCCTCCTGCACAAAAGACACATCTGCAGTTTGTTAGGAAGAGAAAATAGAAAGGATTGGTGTCAATGCTGCTGAATGGAGGAATTTGACAGTGAATGGTAGGCTGTGTCTGGATGTTTCAGTGTCAGGGTGGCCTTATTACTGTACGTACTTACAGAGGATTTTATAACCAATTGCAAAGCTCTATGATGGGTTTGACGTGTGACATATATACGAGGGTGCACTAATCACCAATTTAATATAATGCTTAGCCCTGTTGTGAACACTGACATTTGTTTAGTGCAAAAATCGTATTAAGCCAACCACTAGCTATAATTTTGGAAATTGGCAGAATATTCCTATAAAGAAGCACAAAAGATTGTAAAGATTGAATAAGTTCATTGTCTCAGTGACCAGTTGGGGAGGGGGAGGCCGTCCTCTTTAATTTTTTTGTCTTTTAAAAATACTTTGTGGTTCAGCAGCACAGACACTGCATATCTTTGTATCCCCACACAGTCACCATGTTAATAGCTGTTTGCTAGCTGTGGTCAGTTAATTTAAAAAAGCTGGCACACTGGTATTATAGGTCACAATAGATTATTCTTGAATCAAATGTAGTATTGTTGCTTCAAACCAAACCCCCACCCATGACAAAATTCATTATAGCTCTTTAATTTATAATAGTATTTGAAAGGATGAACCCAAGATGAAATGAAAGGACATTCAGTTTCTTAAAATTTTCTCAAGCCATGCATCATCCTGTTCCTACTTTGCTCTTGCTACATGTGTAGACTCAGTAAAGCATTATTGCTGGTTTGGGAATCTGGCACGTGTTTTGTTGCAAATATGAAAATGGACTATAAAGTGTTCACTGACGTGATGAACATGGGTGCGCTCCTGTTATGTATTTTTCCCCTGAATGTATGTTATAAACATTTCCATTATGCACATAAATTCACCGGAGTCAATCTAAGATATATTTTATTCAATGCATTGCAATGGCACAAAAAAAAAAAAAAAAAGGGTCCATTCTTGACTCAGTCAGATACTGGAATCTTGACAGTGCCTTGGAGGTAACTGGGCTCTCAGGACTCACTTGTCCTGCGATAGCCACATCATACTCCAGGTGCTGGCTGATCTGCCAGGTGGAATCACTTTCTGACAAGACCCTCAACTATTCTTTTCAAACTGAAATGGAGAGTCTGGAGGAAGCTAAAAAACTTGCGACATGATTGCTAGCTGCTAGAACAAGAAGCTGAGCTAGGACACATCCGTTTCCCTTTCTGCCTCTGTCAAGGCAGCATATACCTGATTTCTACACCTTATAAAAGAAGTGCAAGAGCAAAGATTAACATTAAGAGCAAAGCAAAGCCTTGATGATCCCATCCAAAAAGAATCTCCTTCTGGGGGCCCAGAAAGCTCTATTCCATGAGCAGTGGAGTGAGCTGGCTGGGAAATGCTCTGACTTTGTCTGGTGGTAGCAATGGGTTTGAGGCATATGCCTAATCTTCAGTTATTTTGGGGGAAGTCCCGAGTCCTGTGAGCGCTGTCTGATACACTAGCATGCACAGATAAGCATGGTAGCACTTCGGTACAGATAGGGAGAGATTTTCTTAGACACTTTCTCCCCCAAAAATCAACCACACAACATTGCTGTTTTGCCCTTTCTTACTACATTTGACAAAGTCAGAGTTTCTGGTCAACAGGAGAGGGGGCGAGGAAGAGAGAGAGAGAGAGTGAGATACGTACAGACCTTGTGTCCGCTTCTCTTTTCTCATCCACTGAAATAGTCATGTGGCTGTGCATCAAGGAGCTGTGGGGAACAGACTTAACTATCTGCTGCTATGAATAAGTTTAATTTGGAAATGAATAATTTCTACAGGAGAAACAGACACGCCTTTCCTGGAAGAGTCAGTAGACAGAAAACTCAGCTGATATGTGAAACATGAGTCTTCAGTCTGAGTTGGGGAACTGAATCTTGATCCAAATCACAGGGGAGCACAATAGTTACAGAGCTGTTACCATTTCTGGAGTATGTGCTTGTTTCTTCTCTGGTTTATCATATAAAAATAATTGATTTGCAAGCTGAAAAAGGCTTGGAAAATCTTTAAACAGCTGACAATTTTTGTAGCATGACAAAATGGGTTCCCAGTTAGTGCCATGTCTAAACTTCAGAAAATGACCCTGCACACCTCGGCACAGAATATCGTTTGCCCTGCACTTGAAAGCCAAAGCATACCTCCCCTATTCAACGCATTAAGCAATGGAGACAGTCCTCTCGCTGGACTTAAGCATCTATAAGGGATGCAAAAGTAAAATGTGTACCATTCTAACTCCCCGTGTTTGAACTCTACACACACATAACTGGCAAGTGTTATGAAAAGGAAAAATATTGGTTCTTCAGGACAGTGAGAAAATTCTCTAAAAGTGAAGATTTCCAAAAACAAACGGATTGATTCCATGAGAAATTTAGAATGAAAAATGTGATAAGTTATAGTCAGTCATTAACATTTGTTGAACATTCTACTTATTATTAGCATTTCGTATACTTCTGGTTCAAACATTTCATGGAAGAAGAGTGGAATAAATGGAGTAACACTAACCAGATGGTCCTGTATGTGGAATTTCTAAAGCTTTTTGTGTACTTTATGTCAAAGATAACAAATCACACAGGTCAACAGCAAGTGTCAGCTAGTGAGAAATGATTGTACATTTTAAGGAAGAAAAGCTCTTGAGGTCTTAGTCACATTGGTGTCAGGGATTCAATTTTGTGATTTTCACGTGGAAATGAAGATGCATCCAAGTGATGCACAGTGCAGAAGAAATGTTTAAAGACAGGTTTGTTTAGATTCTGAAAACTAGGTTACCGTAGACACATTTAGGTTCAGGACATCTCCTCCTTGCTTTTCGTTTAATTATGTGTCTATTTTATCTTTGGCATCTGCAGTGGATAAAATATAGGAATAATTAGAAATAGAGCTAGCTGATGAAAAATTAAGACTTTGCAATATTATTTCTTTGTATGATGTTCTTAAAGTTAAGAAAAATCAGAAAGGGAGTCTGCCGTATGTTTTGCTTTTTGATAAGTAGCTTCATACATTTTAACATTTTGAGAGTCATACACTTGCTAAGAATATCTGTCTGATCTGTGGCATATCTAAGTCATCCATCCCTGTAGTATCTTGCCAGGTCACTGTAGTCCTGCTGAAATATTTTGATACAGAATTTCATCCAAATAAATAAATAGTGTATGATGGTGCCATCTATAGCCTAGACAGCTCAAGGGATTAGTAATTAGTTATACAGCCTCTTACTTGGGGATCGTTACTTAAGATCAGACTCAGAATGTCACTTCTAGCCACAGGCTTGGCAAGTTGAAACAGTGATTTCTTTCTGATCCTTGTCAGTGAGGTAATGTCTAAATCATCTGGGCCAAAGTGGAAGTAGAAACTGAATTATAATTTCATTTCTAGAATTGATTTCTGAAAGTTATTTTTATGTAAAAGCAGTGAGGCAACTTTTTAACTACTGTCTATCTGCTCCATAAGTGTAAATGAAATCAGCTTCCAGATATATTAGCCGGAAAACTTCCATTAGCACTACATCCACTAAAGGAGACACGTGTGGCATAGTTTCAAGTATACGTAAGTGCCAAAAGTTTTTGCATCACAAAATGCAGCAGAAATAGGATGAGCAATTCAGAGCTTAATAATCTTTCTTTCATAAACCGTCTCCTTCCTATAGCTCAACAGATACATGCAGAGAGTGAGCCAGGAGCTGTAAAAATGGCAATTTCCTTAAAACTGAATTGTTTGCCTGTGGCCAGCTGTTAGATAGCCTACAGAGGACTGACCCGTTCTGGAGGTGCAGCCTTACATGTGTGCAGCAGTGGTCTTAACTTTTTGGTGTAAAGTTAAAACCTCAGCTGTAAAGAAAATATAATTTTGGTACAGATCTTTTCTATTGTTCAAATCAATCTTGGGATTAGTAATTAGTATATTCCTGCAAAGGAGAAGATTTCAGATTTTCAGCTAAGTGTAAACCTTCTTTTTAAAAGCCGACATCATTTACCCATAGAGCATCTCCTCAGGACAGGGTTGTCTCTTCTAGGACACACTTGCTGTTAATGACAGAAGAAATTTCACTTTTGAAATGTATACAGGGAAGCAGGGCAGAGATTTATCCAACATGGCATCTTCCGTAGATGAAGCATCCCTAGGAATTTTGCAAAGTGGTGCCATTTTCTAGAACCAGGCATGGAGAACAATCAATGAGTTGTAGGCAGAGAAGGAAAGATGAGCTTCCCGGTGAAGGTAAAAGCAGATTCTTTTGGACCAAACTGTGTTTTATGAATCATGTTAGTACCAGCCACTGTGATGCAGAGTGGACAGAGAATTATGGGAGAATGGTGTTTCAGGGTGTGTGTGTGTTGTGTTAATGTGCTGAATGGTATCTGTACACTATCTATTTCCAGTATCATGAAATGACCACACATGACGCATTTATGGATTCTCATTGCAGTGACCGTAATCATACTTTACTTGCTGAACATAAAACTAAAGAGTTGCTTTCTATAGGTGGCCGTGCACACTCATAGAGGCAGAGAGCCTACATAATAATTTAAGCCAGGAATCAGTAAACCTACCTGGATGACACTTTCTTTTAATTTCGTGATGTTGAAAAATAAAGAGGGCTTTTCTGAAACACTGTTTGAAAGAGAAACAGAAAAGAAAACAAGTTTCCTCTTGCATTATTTCAGTTTTTAACATCATATTTTACTGATAAAGATTAGTAAAGATTGGATTGAGAGGTGACACATTCTCTTGTCCATTATGCATGTTTGTGAATAATATCTTCTGCTGTGCACTTATATCTGGATGTTTATGCTTTGGTTTTATGTGTGCACGATTGCACAAAGGTGTATTTCTAAGGTGTCTAATTGTTGCTTATGATGTAAGATGTGTAGTTACAACTTTTTTTTGTGAGGTTTCCTTGAAATGTGTATAAAAATAAGGCAAGACAGACCCTATTTTGTCTGTGAAATGCCTCAGTAAATGCCTGTCTCATTTACCTAGCAGTATATTTGGACTGGAGCTGAAGAAATCACTAAAACAGGTACCCAAAAGCTCCTGAAAGTGATCTAGGAGGAGTTGAGACGAAGCCAGCGATTGTGTTACCAGTTTGTAGTCATTGAATAATCCACTGAGCTCTGACGTGTGACCCGTTGGTGTTGGCAGCTCATCTCTTCTCAGGCTATTGCATCGCTGGCCTCTCCTCCCTAATTATCACAGCCTGCACCCTCCACGCACAACACGCGCACACACGTTCCACTTAGCCTCACCCAGGCTCATTTCCATCCCTCGCAGCTGCCTCCAGTGTTTTCCCCTGGTGGGAAGTCCCACCAATCCATGGGGAGAGGACTCAGACTGCAGGTTTGCATCTTGCAGGTCCAGCTGGAAAACTCCTGCAGGCAAGAGCTCAAGAAAAAGGTACAAGTCCAGGACTAAACTGTTGAAGTCCAACAACAGCAATTCAGCTGCAGCCTTGAAATAGGTGTAATTGTACACAGGGAACAAATTTGCTGTACAGTAAATAGTTTTATTTAGTTCAGTAACTCAGTTCAGTTACAAAACATTATAAAGTTTTGAGGTACAGCAGTCAAGGATCAGACAGAAGATGTAGTATTAAATTATTATTTGACAGGTTTGGTTGGATTTTCCAGAGCCAACCCACAACCTGGAGGCTCTGTATAAACCTAGGAGCAGAGCTATCCTCTGCCCTGAAGAGCTTACCTTCTCAGCTCTGTTTCCAGATGTAGAAACCCAGTAATCCTATCATTGTTTAGTCATAAGAATCGAGATTGGGATGTTGGCAATGTGAAATCTCTTGCTGATTTGAGCTCTGATTTGTGAATACTTACTATTGTGCTCAGCATTACGTAGATGCGTACTCCCACTCCAATTTGTATACATAAATGTTTTCATAAGTCTTAGAGATCTGGTTTGGTAAGTACAGGCACAACATGTGAAATGCACAATCTCAGCCACTTCTGAGATCCTGAATCCCTGCCTGGAGATAGATATTACAGCAAGCATTAAAATGAAAACTCTCTAGATTAATTTTTTTAGTACTAGAAGCTTGATTTATGTGTGGCAAGAACAGTTGGTTGGGATGTATTGGAAGAAAATGTGTCCTATCCATTAGCAAAGAATGTAATAATTAGGAAAGGAAGAGGCCTCACTCAGAATGTGTGATATGACTCAGAATTGTGTCCTGGAGTCATTATGCAGACAAAAAAAAACCCCACCACTTGCTTCAGTGCAGAGTTTGCATGTGTAACAGCTGTCACAGCTAGACCATTAATCAGCTGAACCACCACACAGGTGGAGGATGAGAAACCACCTTCTGTGCTAGAGGTTGGACAGAAAAATTATTTTTCCTGGGGTCCGTCTGTCTGTGCTGCTGTAGCCGCAGCAATGCAAATTTCCAGTGTAGACTTCTTTCTCCACTGGCATAAGAAGTTTTTGTACAATGCTCTCTTTTAAGCATAGAGGGAAAAATATAGATTATAGTTAAATGCTAGAGAGACTGTGGCTTTGCTTTAAGCTGTGTTCCTCCTGCTAAAACCGTTGCAACAAAAGACACACATATTTTGTTTTAGTTGATATATTAGCTTGCTATGAGCTTACATCAATTGCATAAAGTTTGTTAGATAAATAAACAGCTTACTTTAAAGTACCCCAGGTTATTTTGCTAAATGATATCATTTATCATTTCCTGCTGTGTATAATGACTATTTGTGAAAAAAAGAGAGGTTTTTCTTTTCTCTCCTGTCCACCCACAAACGAAAAAAAGAAGGGGAAAAAAAATCTAGTAGAATAAGCATATCCCTTGAAATAGAGACACGTTCCACCTCCTCTCAGTTTGCATCATGTGATATGGCAAGGAATCAAATGATGCAAAGATATATAATGTGACAATAAATGAAAGATAAATTGGAAGAATTTTTTTGGATAGACTGTTCCTAATTCAATTTGAATGATAGGAATTTAGTCTTAATTTCTGACATACTCATTTTATCAGCTAAATTTCCTAATTTGTATTATTACAGATAATTACCAACGTATATTTATTCTTAAAACTTTATTTGTTCAATTAAAAGGTAGATTTCAGCCTTTATCTTTGTAGGTAGCTGATCCAAGACAGTTTTATGTAAATGGCTTAATTAATTGGTACCCTTCAGTTGAAACAGCAACTTACAAAGGAAGTAATCCCTTTCGAGTGGCATAAGCTGTTTAAAAAAGAAAAAAAACCACAATACCTTTCTCAGGCACCTTGGCACACAATTATAAGTTATTTGACAGGAGTATATGTAATAAACTGCAAAGCTTCTTCCCAAATTATGTCTTTTCTGTGTAATTAAAATAGCATCAACCTTAAGTGCAGTGGCTCTGTAGTCTTCAAATCTACATTATTAAGAGACTTAATTATGCAGAATTACAAAACTTTCTTATAAATGGTTCAATGTGTTGGTGGTAAAGATGTGATCTGTGTGGCCTACTTATTAAGTTTACTATCTCTCTCAAGCAATTAGTTGTTTCCAAGTGTTTGGTGTATTGCTCTCCATGTCAGGCTATCCTTGAGAACCTGTGCTGTGCAACACTCTTTGAACATGTGGTGACAGGACTTTGTCTTTATGGCCATCTGACAATTCCAGGTGACCATCCACCACTGGCACTGTTACTGATGTAGCTGTACGTGATTCCAGTTGCGATTTGGTGTCTCATGATACAAGCTAGAAAGTAGGAAAGGGAGTTTTAGGTATTCTCTCTCCTCCTGCCATGCATCGTGGTCCATTTGTTGCAGAAACTAAGCCAGCAGGCAGTGTTTTCCCCAGTTGCTTACCCCTCTACAGAAGTAAGGGACAGTCCATGGTGGAATTAATTTGTAAAAGGCAAAAGAGGGTTGTTGATCGCATATGTGATGCCAAATCTATGCATCTCCTGATCAGATCAAAATGGCCTTGATACTAAGTGTTTGCATAGCAAAGCATGGACATCATTCTTAGTCCTATCATGTCCCTCATGAGAATGGTGGGAGAAAATTATCAGATTGCTTTTAAAAACAACCAATTTTTCTTGTAATCAATAAGAGAAATTTAAAAATACACACTGCACCCACTTAACTCCTCTGCTACTTGCTGTAATACTCATTTCTGAACTTCATACCAAACTGACAATCCTGGAGGGGTTGGGGGGAGGGATGAGTAGGTGAATGAATATATGTCTAGAGATATGGCAACTTTTCAACAGCAATGCTCCGCTGCTGTCCTCATTATTGTCCCATTTTATTTGGCAGAGTGACTCTTTTCCCCTTAAATGTGCAAGAGTTTAATTAATACATTCCAGTTGTCAAACCCAGTTCAGCTTGATGAGCAGGAGAGTGTAGAAAAGCTAGATTATTTGTTTGCATCACTAGGCAATGGGGAAATACCTCCTCCATTGGTTTTCTTTGCAAGTAGTGACAGCAGCGTTCTGACAGAGACAAAGGGATAAAAAATATGCTGGAGGGACTAGAAGAATTAATTTGTAATAGATAATTGGATCTGTATGGCAATGATATGACTTTGGAGGAAACTCAAACAGAATAGCTCTCTAGGTTTTTAGGTTTCACTTGCTTGTCAAAATGCCGTCTGCCTGCCTTATGCATTTTAAAGTTTAAATAAGAATGTACATATCATGCCTACTTACTTAGCTGCCCCATCCATTGTCTGACAAAGGTCTGGATATGCTTATTGCTATTACTAATTAAAACTTAATAAATAAATCTTACTGTTTATTGGGAAAGTGGTGCAGCATTGCTGTTACTTTCCTCTGTTGCAAAAGTTAGTTTTACTCTTGCACCAGCCTCTGAGACATGTGTCTTTTGAGTTTTGCAAGTCTCATCTTTGCTGCTGACTGATCCTCCAACAGATCCTCAGAGAAGGGCGTAGTTCAGTGAATCAAGAGATTGTCTCATTCAGTGGAAGCACAGGTCCATCCTATGAAAGTATTGAATGTCAAGATCAAGATGTTGCCTGAGTTCAGCTTTGTAGAGAGCCAGTGATGATCGTCCCCATACCGTGGGGATGTGCTCCAGCTACTGTGGCTGCTGAGGTGGGTTGATGGTGCCTGTGCCAGCTGCAGATGTTTCAGAATAGGCAAATTTGTCCCTAAATATATCTAGGTGCAGTAATCAAGCCTAGAGGTCATAAATGTAGATCACCATGTCTGGTAACAGATCAACTAACAAATGGTGACAATGCATTATTTAATAGAAAAAAAAAGTCTTATTGGAGGATGATCAACATTATTCCCCTCTTTTTAAAAAGATTTGACAGGTGATCCCTGAAATGATAAACCTGGGAGGCACCTCAGTATAAAGAAATATGGTTGAGAGAATGATTAAAGATCAAGTTATAAAGGACCTAGATGAGGATAATATGATGGGGACAAATCAGCACGATTTCTATAGACTGTCAGATTTCTTTGAAATAGTTAACAAATAATGGATAAAGGAGAACCAGTGGATATAATTTATTTAAACTTTCAAAAGGGTTGGATAAAGTCTTTTAAAGGAGGCAATTAAGGAATCTTGCTAACAATGGGGTAGGATGTAATGTCTTGTCATGGATTTAAAACTGATTTAAAGACTGAAAGTTAAAAGTAAGATTAAATGCCCGTTTCTTACTGCTGGAGGGAGACAATAATGGGTGTTCAGGAGTGGGACTAGGAATGGTAGACTTCAGGATTTTTGGTGTATATATTTTATTAAATTGCTATTGTGCATAGAATATAATTAGGTAGTATACCCTAGGAAATACTGGGGGTTAGTATTAAGGATTTGTGTTATACAGACTTCTCTAGTGCTGTCGTGCTGTACTGAAAAGGAAAAGAAACAAGAAAATAGAGCGAACAATAGCAATAACATTTTCCCCTCCACTGAAAAAACATCAACTACTGTTGCACCATCTAGTCCAAACTAGCACAATTAATGAAACACACTGTCTCCCATGTGTAAAAAACATCAAATTTCAGTCTAAAATGTCCAGAGGAGTTTTGTCCGGCCTGTGGTGCACTCTGCATGCCTGCCCATTTACTGCAGTTGGTCTTTGCTGCAGTGGATGTGTGATCGATGCTGGTGCTGACATTGAGGTGCACCACAGCCAAGACAGATCTAGCCTAAGGTAGGAATGGGTAGGAAGAGGAGAAATTGTCAAATAACTCTACAAAACTAGAGTAGTTCGGATAACATCATTTTCAATAAGTTTTGTCACAGGAAATGTGAAAGAAATGCATGCAATAGAAATATGCATGCAGCTAGAGCAAACTTGTAAGCCCTAAATCTGTCATAATTCATCAGGCAAGTGACACTGGTGCCTTCCCACTCAGGTCCAAGGGGACACCTCCAGGTGCAATAACTGAGAAAGGGATGGTAAGTTTTGCTCCATGCGGGTGTGTCCTTATCTTCAAGAGACTGTCTAGGCCAGATAACAAGTGTCCTCCCCCATCATCTCATAAAAATCAAACAGTTTTCAGAACATTTGGCAGTGCTGAGTAGGAAATTCTGCTTGAGAAAAGTATATTTGTGGTTATTTAATATGGGGAGAAAGATGATCAATTGTGTAACAAGTGCTGTAGTATAGGCTGATCTGAGGACTTATTATCCTGGCAGTCAAAAGTCACCTGTATTTATGGGATGTGTGGAAGCAGATGGGGTGAAGAACACTTCTCTCCCTTGGTAATAAGAATTTCTTGGCACAGTGTACTGCTGCAGCCAGCCAGTTCTTAAATCTTGGAGCAGAGTGCATCATCATGAAGAGTATCCTGTAACAGAATTATCTAAGATCTGCTTGGTACTGAATAGCACCAAATGAAATCGCTCATGGTAGTCACTGTATCCCAGATTTCTGCACCTTGCATTTAGTGTGCTCCTGATGAATGAGGCTACCAGAAATGAAACTAAACGCGGAGGACTATATTTAAGCACGATAGCAGAGTGATATTTTGATGGTTACTTTCTTTGATCTTATGTTGAATTTAAATTTGCCTACAGTGGTTTCCCAATTTCAATTAGTACACAAAACAAACTTCGCATATTTTCTGAGATTATGTTCTTCATTATACGTTGCTGTAGTTTTATGTGTCGTTGCCAAGAAATCTGCTTTTGACAAATTGCACAGGAGGCATTCGGAGATTGTGATTGAGTTGATTGAGTTTTGGCCAAATCCTGTACACTTTTATCACTGAAGACTGAAATACAGATGCTTGTTACACTAAAATATATAGAATTTGCTTTGGCCCTGAAAATCTGTGTCACATTTTAAAATAACCAATTTGGGTACAATTTGAGTTAAGTGGCAAGTAAACAATGCAAATGAAACTGTTTTGTTAGCTAGAAAGTAATTGAAAATCTGCAACTAATTATAAATTGGCAATATACAAGTCTCCAGGAAGCTGAAAGGAATACTGCACTGATATATTGTCTAGTTATGTTCAAAATTAACTTACCCTGCACAGTTTGTGCAAGAGATTCTGTCGTTTATTGTAACTTTATTTTCAAAAAATGAAACAATTTGGATTTCATAAGGAAAAGAGAAGTGTATTTTTTTAATCAAAGATAACTCTTCTTGTGTTGCATTATTTTTTTAATTTCATATGGGCCTTGAGCTTCAGCTTTTGTATGTAGGTTTGAATTTCTTCAGTGTTTGTCGGTATTCTGAGTTTTGATTGGCACCTTCATTGTGTTTTTCAACTCATCACCTCAACGCATTTCTTGTGTGTTAATGTAGCTGTACAATGCCTTTGAGAAATAAGAATGTGTTGTCACATATGAGAAATTATTTGCTTGTATTTGGTTAGAAAAAAGGATGGGATTGGCTGGAAAGCATCTGTTGTCAGTGGCACCTAGATCTGTAACACTAGGAGCTAGTCAAAACACCCAGAGAATTGTCATGTGGATTTGTGCTGCCAGAATGTGTGCCAAGTGCAGATGTCAGGTTATGGTGAATATCAGCTTTTGCTGTTGAAGAATTATTATTTTGTAGGACTGTGTAAGTATAGAAGTTTTGGGGTTTTTTTTAAAGGGATAAACCAATGTATTTACTACAACTCGGTTTAGCAACCTTTGATGTATATAATATCAATCAAAAAGCATTTCACAAAATTTGGAGAAGGAAGAGGGAGGTCTTTAAATATCCGTTATCCCAGAGCAGCAGGCCATGTGGAAAAGCTCAATACTGTCTCTATTTTGTTCTTGTCACCAAAAACTTTAAGGGTCTCCACAACAGGTAATAACCCAAATTCTGTCCTCCTGCTAGAAATATACTTTTTCAAGCTCATCCAAACCCAGAGTTGTTCAGGTAAGCTGCAGGAGATGCAAAGTAAGACTGGCAGGATTTTTCTGTGAGGAAAGTAATACTGCAGTTGCTGTTGTATTGTTCTGTATTATGCAAATGCACAAGCAAAAAAGAATTACTAAGAATTACTTCCTTGGGTTCAGATAGGGTATCAACAAGTAGAACCATGGGGAGAACTCCTGACTTACAGTGCTCAGCTGTCATCCAGTTGTATTCACCCACTTGGCAATTGCCCTCACTCTTGAAAGCATTTCACTGATATGTACTCTCCTTTAATAATCCCTGACTCGAGAAATTTTAGACTTGAATTTTTTATAGCCCTTAGCTGTTTCTCTATAAACCAGTGTTGAATCATACATTCTTCCATTGTTAAATTTTTAACATAAAGTCTTGTAGTTGTGGTCAACAACTAGAAAAGATGCCTTTTGAAACTTCTGGAAAACCACGCAGAAACAGATTGGCAGTGGCCAGCAATACAATGTGGGCTCGGATATGATGCTTGAAAAGCTATGCAAGGGCCAAACAGGCTAAGAATCTCAGCAGTGTGTCATTAAAGGGAAAACACTTCAGCCACGGAACAGCACTAAACCTCTTTTCTTTCTGCAGTAAATATTTCCAGACAGGCCAGTCTCATAGTCCATGTAGAAGTAGCTCTATTCACATCATTTGGGACTCCTACCTGTGAGTACAGGTTGCAGGATGAAATTCATAAACACCAGGCTCTAAAAAAATGAATCTGCATCCAGAGCATTTTAATAAAATGTTAGCTTAGGTCATGAGGAAGGAGGGGATAAAGCACTGGGGGAATGGAGAATGAGTCATGGCATCCAGACTGAAATGAATCTTTGAGCACAAATCACAATATAAAATTTTAAGGGCTTGATCCTGCCTTTGGCTATGCTGATATGTATTGTTCCATATCCTGTAAAATCGGCTACTGTTACATGTTACGTGGTACTGTGTGCTGACATAACTAAGCTCTGAGCTCTAGATTTTCATAGCGTTTATTTTTAAAACCTGTAAATGCTGCTGGACTTGGCTTTTTAGAATGTTGAACAGATGCGGCAAGATTTTCCTACATCTCCTACCAACTTAAAACCTCAAATAATTAGTGGATGTGTTGCATCTTTCGATAAAGACTTCTTAGAGAGCTGTTTGGTGAATAAGGCCACACAGAATGTGTCATTGTTGCTGTTGCAGGTTTATTCATATATTATGGATACTGTATACCACATAATAATGAAAAGCTATATGCTTCAGTCTACTGGTTCACTGCACAGTCTGTGTGATTACAAATTGTTTGAATAACAGTGAACTATTGAAACTCTATCCAGATGTGCATGTTGCTAATTATGGGAATACCCACAAAGGCAGATTATCTCTTTTGTTACCATTTCCAATGCGTTTAAAAACGCAAAAGTGAAAAACATGTAGGCAGCAAATAAGAAGAAGCCATACATGTTGGAAATGAAGACTATTCATAATTAATTCCCAGGGAAGAAAAACTCTTGACCTGGCAGAATTCATTTCTGGAGTGTAAACAGATGCGTCTTAAACACACAAGAGAGACATCCCAAAGTGGCAGATAATGAAACATCCTCAAAACAAAAATGGCATAGCATCATTCACTGCAGGGGAAGTCCGCGTAGAGAAGGATTACATGAGGAGACCAGGGGTTGGGAGGGGGAAACTGAGCTATTGCCAGTTTTCTGACATACTTTTTAAAAAATATTATAATAATGTGATATGAGATTTAGGAAGGACAGGCAGGGGAAAATGTGATCTTGTCTTTTCATTTAATGAGCTAGAGCACTGTCCAGAGCTGCCTTTAGGATGAACAGTTCTCAGAGACTGAAGGACTCGGTGTGTTTCCAGGAATCACACAGCAATGACGATGCTTTCACATTGTCTTCCATCAGTGCTGTCTTCTGGCTTTGCATAAGAGAGAACATCATGTCTAATCATAACTGACCCTCTAACACCTTGTCCATTCACTTCATTTCATGGGTTGCCATGAATCACATAGGAGATGAAATAGAGAAGGTAGAAGGAGAAAATGTCAGTGGCAGAAATTCATTGTGGGATCCAAACTGTTTGAGAAAAACTTAGGAACAGAACAAAGAAAGGATGTTGAACAACTTAGTTACCTGTCTCCTTAACAGCTCATGATGAGGAGATAAGTACTTTAGCAACCTTTGCTCAAATTTCTTTCTTTTTCTTTTTGTCTTTTTTTTTTCCTTCCCAAAAGGTGGGGAATAAACTACAGAAATTCTGGCTATTGAGATTCTCTGGAAGAGTGAGAGGGTATCTGAATTCTGACTTAAACCCACCTTGTACACTTTAATTTGAATAAAAATGATGAATTTTCTCCTGAGTGATTAATAGCCAAGTGTGATGACATGCAGGAACTATGAGCTTGACCTCCTAGGTAAAGGATAACTGCTATGTTAAGTTGATGACACAATTTCCCCTGAATAAGTTGACAAGCAGCAAGCGTGGTTTGCATGACTTCTGATCTTGCAACTGCACACTTACACGTGATTTGCCTATTCCTCTGAAGCAAGTGTTGTGTTATGTGTGACGTGTTAAATAAATTCCAAATGGCCTGATGTGAGATCTAGAATCCCAGCAGCCGGGGTCTTTGCAAATGGGCTGGCCTGCCAGGGGATTGCAAAGTGTGAAATACTCTGAACTGGAATCCCCAGCTTCCAAAGAATTTCACATCCTCTGAACAGAGGTTTATGAAGCGGGCTGCTAATTCTCCCTTCTCCCCCTTGCACTTGTAGACTGAATTCTCCTGTTATGTGTGGTGAACTTTCTCTCCTGTCAATGTTTCTCTCTCCCCGCAAAATTGAATGCATCAAAGATGCTAGAACTATCTATATAATGCACTGGTAGGACAGTTGTATAGCTACGAAATCAACCTGCATGCAGACTAAAACTTAATGCATGCTTTTTTAATGTGTAGAGCTTCACAGCCTACAGTAGAAGACAACTGCTGACATTCCCCTGGGCATGAAAAGATGAAAGGAGTATTGATAGGAAAGCAGTCACCTCCATAAACTACTCGCATGGTACACATGTAAGATTACCAATGATTTCGGAAGGTGTGAGAAGAGAGAGCTACTGCTTGGAATTACAAGTGTCTGCTATGGGGTGAAAATAGACTGTCTTCACTAGCCCAAAGCCTGACATGGATGAAGCAAGTGAACTGTTGGGGGAGCAGCTGCAATGCAGTTGAGAGGTCTCTGCATGTCAGAGCTGCTCCTGCACTTGATGTAGAGTGTCCCCTTCATGAGCAGGGCTAGCAGAGGGCTGTGGTCCTCCTGGCCAGGTGGTGACCTGCCCCTTTGTAAGCAGAGTGAGTGAACAAACTGCAGGGAAAAGATTCATAAAAAGGAATCTTCATTTACTTAAAAAGAAAAATGGTACTACTTGACTTCAAATTATTGCTTTGAATCAAGCACAATCAACCTGTTTAAGAAAACCACCTTACCCGGCACTTGACCTCTGCTTTCCTGAGGGACCTGTGGTTAGCACCTCTGACTCGCTGAGCGGAGAAATGTGCAATAGAATGATTTGGATTTAAAGGAAAAATGTCACACATGGTACCTCTGTGTTTCTTCTTCACTTGGGGAGGTTTAGACAATCTCTTCTACTTCTCAGGAGGTCCAGCGGACCTTAAAACAAGCTTCCACATCACATGGAGTTCTCTCACCACATGTTCTGCCTGTGGTCCTAAGGTCTCTATGTACCAAGATGAGCTCTTTCCAGCAGGGCTCTCCATTTCTAACCTACTTCCGGTTCTTCTTTACATCCCTTCTCTTCAGGCAGTGCTTTCTAATAGCTGGATCAGCACCAAATTCAACATATGTCCAGTAAAGTCCCTTTGATGCATTCTTGTCTGATTCAACACATGTCCAATTTCCCAGGAGAAGGAAAACTTTGTAAATCACCTCCCTGCAAATCCTAATCCCCTGAAAATGAAGGTATATTCCTTCAAAATCATCAGGCAGGTTTTGTTTCTGTAGTTTCTTTTTCCATGCTTTGGAAAAGAAAGTACTTTATCGACTCCGCACTTGGTGAGGCAGTTTAGCAACCCAAAACTCAGGACACTTCAACCCTGGTCAGGTCCATGACCCAGGGGCTCAGAAGTGAGAGGAGGTTAGAAATGCTACCTTTGCAGTGATGAATCATCATGAATAACTTTTTTTCCTCTCCCTTTTCTTTGTGTAAAGTTGTTTGGTTTTTTTTTCTTAAAAGATTCTGTTGAAATGTGTGCCACTTCCAGAAGGGAGGCTGCTGAAAAAGAGATCATCTTTGTGTAATGCAGCATGCAATACAGTAGATACACTAGACTGTCCTGTCCTTCCTCTGTGATAAGCACTACTCTGAAATCTACTGTCATTTGTGTGTACATGTGAATATCTTTCTGTAATGGAATAAGAGTGTTTGCAAAAATGGCTACTGAAGTGCCCAGCCACTACACTTACTCCAGGAGAGTGACAGGATAAGAGAAGTGGCAGAAACAAAGATAGGAAAAGAGATTTTTGCACTAACAAGTGTGAAATGATAAACTTGACCTGTATGGGAAATGTAGAGAATCCTTAGTGCACTTGTCAGGCCAAAATTAGCTGTGCCAATTTGTTTTCAGCAACACTGAGCTATGAGAGCCCTTACTTATTTTCTCATTTGTGTAAGAAAACTGCTGGCTCACTGCACTCCACTTATTCTTCGCAAGCTAATTCACTTAGGCATAAATAACTTTCCTGGGTGTTGAAGGCTGGGGTAGGAATCGAAAGGATCTGAAGAGATATATGGGGAGGTGTTGTGTGGAGGTTTTACTGACTGCATGGATAAGTTGTCTGTGTCATCCCAACTGAGTGCCTAATCACCTCTGACATGTCATCACAACTGCTACATGCTCAGCAAGGCAAAAAGGAGGGAAGAAAATATATATTTCTTTCTCAAGTACGCACAGCTAGGAAAGAGTCATCTCATTTTGCATCTTCCTCCAGGGCAGGTGTTATAGAGCCTACTTGGCTCTACCTACCTGGAGAATGATGGTCATTTGGTTCACAGCCCAGTGAAGTGTGGTGTTTTAAAGAAAAGAATTGGAAGTGGTGTTGAGCAAGTGGGCACAGCCTTCTGATTAGAGTATGGGAATAGAGAAGGAGTCTGTACCTCATTCATTTTTGACAGTTCAGAAACTGGAGGATAAGGAGGCAAAGTCTGTCATAAGCAAGAGATTGCCAAGGCTCGAGTTCTGTTGGTTTATTTTACTAATTCTTCCTGGTGGGGACAAGGGACGAAAAGATGTTTTATGCAGTACTGGCTGGCCAAGATTGATGGTCAGGGTATCAATTTGGAAGGAAAGAGGAAATGTCAGTGCTTAGGTGGGAATTGGAGGCCCTGGAGTCAAAAGGGTCACTGCAGCAGCAGTGGGATGTCTTCTCCAGCTTCTGTGTCAGAGGAGGCTGCTTAGCTGTAAATCAGTGGAAGGTAAGGAAAGGCAAATGAAACTGGTCTTTGAGTTGATGAAACACAGGAGACGCAAAAAGTTTCCCCTATAGAGCAGAGTGACATAATGGAAATGAAGGATTAAAGATGGTGACTGCAAAGATATCACAGGAAAATGAGCCTTTTGGCTCCTTAAAATCCAGTGAAAAGGAGCCCAACACCACTAGCTAAGTACGTCAGACACCCTGCTTTGAATGAGTGCAGGAGGGAGTGGTGGGAAGCAGAGTAGTCAGAGGTGAAGATGAGACTCAGCAGACAAAGCAGTGATTGCGTTAGACATATGCAAAAGAGGAAAGAGAAGAGGCAGTTTGTATTAGGTTATCAGAATTAGATTCCACTAGGGGTACGGAAATGTGATTCAAGGGATTGGTTGTTAAATTAGGATTTCCTCACATAATTTTATCAGATCTCACATCATCAAGTGAAATCTGGTTCCATTTAGATGGATCTTAACAAATTGTCGAAACAGATATTGTACCTAACGTGGCAATAGGAGCAAACAGTGTGATCCAAGGGTGAAAATGAACTTCTCTAGCCTAAGGTGTGATTTTTCTTGTTTTTCAGAGACATCCCAGGAAAAGCGTTTTCCTCCAAAAGGATTTTCCCAGCCAGATTTTACCTCCTTTTTGTCTAGTTACGTTTGTATTCCTTGTACATTTCTTGTATTCTTGTTTCTTACTTTTTCTTTTTAATCTCCAGCTCTCACTTCTCAAAGCACAAGATGATACAGAGATATCTGTATCTGCGGTGAGAGGCAGTGCGTCGGTACGGCCTTGGAGGGAGGCTGGCCATGTGGGAGATCTCTTCCACGTCACCATTTTCCTCCATCTGCGGAACTAGCAGGGTATGACTACAAGACTTTACTGAATAGGGTCTTGGAAAAATCTAGCTGTAAATTCACAAAGCCTGGCTTTGTGTCCAGAAATGGTGTTTCCACGCAGTCTATCTGATTTCCATAGCTGTATGCTCTTCTAAGTACTAGCCAAGGCAATCCTATGTAACCATGTTAAATTCCTTTCTTTTCTCTTGCTTAAATCTGAGACAAACTGATACCACTTTGACCAGAGAGTCAGTGTCGATTGTTATTAATTATTTAAAACCTTTTATTATAAAAAAAAATGAAGGCCAGGTCTGTGCTGCAGATTTCTATCAGCACAGCTGTTCTGGTCGGACTGACACCTCTCAGGGAGCAAGCTCTATGCATGTAGATGCAATTATACCTCAAAATGGTGCTTGTTTTGCTTGCAGGGATGATTTTACTATACCACTACAAAAAGCAAATTTGCCAGTGTAAGTTTACACCGCCCCAGGAATGCTTTGTCTGTTTACTGTGCTGGTATTCCTTTATCAGTAAGGCATTTGCAGTGTAGACATGGTCTTATTTGGAGGGCTGGTTTTAATCCTGACACATGCTAAAGTGATTACACTGCTGATTGAGAACTCAGTAGAAGGGCTCCAACTGATTTGCTCTGGATCAGGGCCTGAAAAGAAAGGAATTATCTTGTGGTTTGAACAGGGGTAGGAGCTCCTCGTGCACATCCCGAGTTTGATATTGACTTCATTTGTCTCTGCTTCTAAACATGAGAGTGTTTAAGGAATTTGTCTTGCAGAAGTTTCATGAGACTTAGTTGTTTCATGTTCCTGTTCCAGGACACAAGTAAAACATATATCCCTAAATGAATATCCACAACCTTGTTTAAAAAGCTACTTCTGCAGCTGTTCCAATGGCACAAAGTGCCATTGTGCTGAAGGCCCTGGTGCTGGGCCAACCTGTGTGACTGCTTTGAAGAGGCTCACCTGCTTTAGTGAGGCGTGTGTCACAGTTTGGAATATGTTACACCATCACATTTCCCATGGGTGTTTCTTTGTAGCCCCAGAGCTCTTTCCTTTTTTGTATTTAAGTATCCATGGGCTCTGTTTTAATGGCCTTAGAGCTCTGGGATATCAAAGTCAAATAAGGAAGAGCTACAACATGGGGATCTGTGTGCAGGGTATAGGTTCTGAAATGGGTGCTGCTTCATCTACAGGACTAAACCACTGATGGTTGAGCATTATGAGAATGGTAAATAAGAGAGAGCAGCATGTAGGAGGGTACTTTCCCCAGTGAATGTAAAAGTGAATGTAAAGTCCAGGTGGGTTATCGCTGCTGCTTCGTGCCAGACCATAAGACAATATTAAAAAGGACAAACCTAAAGAAGAGTTCAGGCCAGTAGTTACCATGTCTTGTGGCAGTCTAGCACTATACACTTGGTAGAGACTCATCCTGTCTTCAGATTATCAACTTCGTTTCTGTATCAGCCTTTTGCAGAGGCAGCATCAAGCAAGTTGAAGGTCAAGGGCATTTTCCATTCTCTTCTTTCACACCCTGGGCTGTAGACTGAGCAGGTCCCAGTTGGGATGTACAATCCTCACCTGGTTCTGAACCTGTGAGATCACACTGAGGATCAAATGCCTATAGGAAGGAGAATCAACAAGAAATACCTCTTACTCATCATATCCCTTTTTACAAGTGGTGCATCCTTTAAAAAAAACTCACTTGGGAAATGGAAAACTAATATATGGAGCAGAAGTCTTTATCTCTAAGAGAAGCCAAGTTTCGGGTTTTTATTGGTTTAATATAGAATTTTTGGACTGCTCTTCACTTTGTAATCTACTATCTGTAGCTTGCATAGTCTGTGGCTCTTTTTACATATAAACTCTCCACTGTCATATATTGTTACAGGAGACAATGTCAAGAGAACCGATTTCTATGACAAAGTAGTGCATGGAAGAAAGAGGTTTTTTTCCTGGTTGTGTAATGTGACAGAATGATTGATTCCAGAAAGATTCCAGAAAGACCCCTTAAAATTCCAAGGAGTGATTCAGAAATCAGAGCATTTTGATACTAGCCAACTTGGTCTAAGGCTACTAAAATTATTGAATTATGCTTTTACCTCATCTGAAGTAATTTTTGGAACTATTGTAGACTGCAAAAAGGGGGGAAAGCTATGCGAAAATTATTCTTTTTGCAGTCTCCTAGAAGAAAAATGATGCTGTGTTTGGTGTAACTTTGTCAGGACCTGGTAAAACTGATCACAGTTAAAGTAAGTAAAAATGAGCCTTTCGTGTGTGCAGCAAAAAAATTATAGGTCTCTCTGGCTGTAAACCACAGTCCAATGAATGACAATTAAGAGCACAGTACAACTTTCTTTTTAAACCAAGTATTTGTCAATAATAACAGCACTAACCTTTAGCATGGGCTTGCACATTCCACAAAAAAATTTCTGTGCTTTGATCTGGCTCATTTATCCACACTTTGATTTGTTGATAACCAGTGGCAAATCTGAGGCACGGGATAAGAGCTGTGTTGATGGTCGAGGAATCAGACAGAATCGCAATTAAAAAATTCATGCCTGGGCTACGGAAGGACACTTCTGAACCTAGTCCTGTAATTGTCTTGGAGATACTGTCTTGTACAACGCTTATTTAATTTGTCGGTATTTTCTTGTTGCTGTTATTCTAAGTACTTACTCTGAAACCTCAGTTTTCAGATAACATTGGCTTCTGTGAAGAAATACGGGAAAGAGAAATAAGCGAGAAAGCTCGCTACAAAGCTGGCAACTAATTTTTTAATTCCCAGCTATTTGGGAAACTTAGTCTTTAGTTTCATGAGCATAACTTTCACTGGCAGTAGTGCTGTAAGGTAGTGTTGGCCACAGGTTTCTTCCTATGCTGTGACTTTCTCTTGCACCAGTTCAACCAGTTGTCGGGCTATATTGTCAAGGAATCAGACTTAAAATGAGGCAGTGGTTGTTTTAACTTGGATTAGTTTGCAAAATCTGGCATATAGTCAGCACCAGCACAGCTTTTAGAGAAGAAGATGGCTAGTTAAGAAACTACTTTTTAGTCACCTTGCTCCTGCTGAGTGATGGGCAGCTTTGAAAGGCAACCTGGTAGGTTATTTAAACCAGGACTAAGAAAGGAACATAAGGATCCTAGTGTCACTTACATTTTCAGAAAGGAATAACCAGGATGAGTTTAAGATCAACTGGTTTTGTAAATATATTCTATAATTTGAGTTTTCTTCTGTAGTATTTGCAAAACAAATATTTTTGCGAACGAGGATAGCGCACAATTTTGATGCAGTTGTTTATCCTACTTTGCACAGCTTTGGAATAGAACTTGTGGGTTCTTTTGAGAGAAAAAACAAGGTGAAGAAAGAGAGTTCAATATCGTGAGAAACATGGAGGGCATTGGTGGGGGAAAGAGAGGGGATGGTAGAGGGAGAGGATCCCCAGGGAATGTTAAGGGCACATGTAATAGTAGAACATATGAACTTTCCTTATTATTGTCCATTTGAAATTACAATGCATTCCACTTAAACTAGACATGCTAATAAAAGAAGAAGAGTCATTTATAGTGGACAAATTCCAAAGACCAAAGCTGCCTCCTCATTTAAATTCTGCTCTTTTGTTAGGGCACCCTACTGACATAATTCTCCATTGTTTCTGCCATTATCGCTTGCTTAATGCAGGACATAGTGTCGGGAAATTCCTGTCTGGCACTTACAAGGTGTTTCTAAAAAGAGGAACAAAAGAGTCAAGAGCACAAAGGGAGAAGGAGGAAGCTGCGAGGGGAAGTGGAGGGAGGAATTCGAGATAGGAGCAGGGGCTGGGGGAGACAGGCAGAGGAGAAGACAGTCAGCCTAAGCGAAGGAGAGAAAGAGCTGGGTGCAGGCAGGAGCTCTCAGCATTCCCTCTACGATCCCACTTAGTACTGACAAGTCGTCTTAGGGACTTGGGAAGCAGCTCAAGGATGGTGGAAATGCAAGATTTCCAAGAATGAAGCAGAGGAGAGTTGGGCTGACTCTGGAGGGTCACACTAGGTTTGAGGCTGGGGATTTGTGGTGATCCATGAATGAGGAGAAAGTTGGTGTCACGGCCATCCACTTCTCCTGGTGTGCTGGATATGAGGGACAAGACATCCTAGCTCAAACTAGCCTTAACATAAGGAGTTTACTCTCTGCTGTCATTTGTTAATAACAATGTCATTTTTCTGTCATATAATTAGAGAATACATCTTGCTTTGCCTCCAAGCTCTGTACCCTTATTGCATTTGCACATTTTTCATAATATTTCAAGCGAACTGACCAGATAACATTAATGAATATATTAGATAGGCAGGCGCTTTTAAGGAAAAATAATAAACATACTTGTATATTAAAAAGTTAATTCAGTCTGGAGCCAAACAGGTAATTTTCCCTTCAGCATTTTTTCACTCAGCTAAGACAGGTTGGACCAGGAGTGCAGTCACCCTGTCTACGGCGCTTGGCTTGGCTTGCATACCAGGGGCGAATTTTCTTCAGAGACAGACAGCAAGATGATCTGATTGGCCTCAGTCCAGAGCATGCTCACAAAGGCCCCTTTGATGGAAAGCTTCTTGGTAAGCCCTGTACCAAAAGCTGCCTGCCACCCTCCTTTCAAAGATACCCATTTACAGTAATTCGGGGCGGGGGAAAGGAGAGGGAAATAAATAAAGAAAAGTGGAATAGGGGGTTGCTATAAGAATAATTACATTACTGGGCTTGTAGGGAGTAGGGGAGAGGAGGGGGGATAGTTATTAAGTAAACTGCTGGATGTTGAAGTAGCTGTTTGGCAACAATGCAAGAGCATAAGGCATTTGCAATTAAGCTCATTAAAGCTTCATCATTTTGCTTATCAATCTTTTCTGTAAAGGGTGGGGCGAAGCACCATATATTAAAACATGGCTGCTTTTACAGATGAGGAGTGATCACTACCTATTTGACTTCTTGAGCTGTACAAAGTACCCAGACTGTGATGGCATACATGATTAGCCCATTTAACTCCCTCTTGTACACGGGCAAGTGATTAATAGGAGGGGTTTGTTATTGTGTCCCTAGACTTCACTGCTCAAACATCCAGTCCAGGCAATTGCTACCTCATTGTCTTTATCTGATTTGGTATCCAGATGTGGTCTTCTACTTATCCATCAATTTTGATGCCGTTTGTTCTCCTGATAGCGGCTTTTGGAACAATATTTACTGAAACCACCTCACCTTGGTCTAAGGGGAAGATGGGCTAGATTATCAGAGCCACTGCTTCCCAAGTCAATGAGGGATGTCCTCTGACTGGAGCCCATACTATCCCGTGCTAATCAAAAGCTTTGGGTTTCCACAGAAATAACAGCAACCTCAAGATACATTAGCAAATAGAACTTATTTCAGCTGACTGCAGGTCCTGATTTGTTAGAGACCTCAGCCTGCCTGGCCTGCCTATTGACAGGGAAGCTCTGGCTGAGGGACAGTGAAGTGTTCAAGTCAGCTGGCAAGCCATCAGAGCAATGGGCTTGATGTGACATCCTTGCGGTAAGAACAGTAGCAACATTGCCTTCTGTTCTTCAGCTGCTTCCCTGGGTACAGAGAGTGAGATCTGGGAAGAAATCAGGGTCTGTCTTTTTCTAGTAATGTAAAGTCAATATGTGTCACTACAATTTATTGGAGGTATTAGGTATGTAACAACAGTATTTTGTATATAGATATCTCTCATCAGCCAAGAGCTTCGGAGCACATGCAGCATCCATTTGCAGGAGATGAGCCTTATCTTGGTTTTCCATATGGAAAAGTTCTGGCATGGAGGACACCCCAAGAGGCAGACTGGATATCTAGGACAGGACTGAACCCAGAAGTCCTGATTCTCACAAATCTGATCTCTCTAATATCGTCTTGACCATTCAGCTCTGTGATATTCTTTGCCGTTTAGGTTGATGGCAACTATTTTCATAGAAAATTATCAATCTTTTCTTGCTTCATTTGTATCCAGTAGCAACTCTTTTTCATATGTGTTACTCAGTGGCAAAGAGGTGGGACCTCATTTAGAAGTGGCTCTTTCTTTAATAAGTTTTTGAATTAGTTTTTCCATTGTCTTCACAATATATTGTCTATATACTGTTAAAACTCATTTTAACTTTGAAAGAAGGGAAAGGAAACAAAAAAAAGAGAAGCTGGGGGAAATACTGATATGAAGAGAGGTGTGGAAGGAGTAGCACCAATAATACAAACATGTAGGTCATATTGCCATGTGGGAATGGAAGCCAGCTTGAACTTTAATTCTTGGTTTGATCAAGGTAGTGTAGAATCAGACCCCAAAGGATTTCCAATGGGGAAACTGGATTTATATTTTACATATGAGCTGTAGTTGAAGCCAAATGTTCATTCCACTCAAATTGTGTAGGTGGATTACTTTACTTCCAGTCTTGAAGTATCATGTTTTTAGCTGCTAATAAACTTAATAAAATCCATTTCTTATTTCCCCTGGTGTACTGTGTTCATGAGCCTTGATGTTCCAACAGAGCCATGCTGTCCTGAAAATTCATTTGTCAAGAAACAGGCAAATGATGTGTATGAATAAGTCAAGAAGAAAAAGAATATGTGTAGCATTGCTCTTACCAGAATTACCATCCTCATCATTTCTCCCAGTTTATAACTGGATCAATGAGTTGAGGAAACATAAGCAATTGTTACATCATCAGACTAGCAGAGAACAGGTTGGGTTTTTTTTAAAAAAAAAAATGTTCATTCCTTCATTAAAAATATCTTTCCGTACCAACACGCTCTCTGCTTTGGCTTCGCTCCCAGAATCAAACCTGGCTTTTCACACTGTATGTAATCTGAGGGGTTCATTGCCACTGGAATTAACTGAAGCCAAGAATTCACAAAACTGAATAAGAGATTAGACATTTATATAGATAATAAAAATATCTAGCATTATTGTAGCTAATACAAACAAAGAGAGCACTGGGAAGGAGATAACACCTCATTCTTGAGAGGTTTAAGATAATGTCTAATATGTAGAATTGTGGTGAGACTTCCTGGAGAACAGGAGAAGGTAGGTTGTCACATGGTACCCTTGAACTCTATTTTGACACATTCCGTCTTGGATACTGAATTAGAAGAGTCATAACTTTGATTATATACAGCAATTACTGTCTTTCTAATGTGTGCACCTTTTCTGATGCTCTGTACTTGGCTCGATGAGATATCTAATGAAAGCCCTTTAGCCCACAGTGTCAGTTTTAAATTCAGTCATTGGCTAACCAGAGGTGCCAAGGAACTAAGATGTCAGTGAGGGTGATCAATGCAATGAGTTAAACATGTCTTCAAGACTTGGAGATACAGAGTTGAATTGTAGCTCTGCTGCAGGCTCCCTGTTCAATGAAGGCAAAGTCACTTCTTTCAGCCCTTCCATATCCCCCTTGTACAATGACGTGTCACCCACCCCTTTCAAAATGTAGCTGTGGCACATTGCTGGGGCACAATGAATTCATCACTTCACCTAATGGATTTACTGGGGGAACAGGGGAAGGATATAATCTTTTAAAAGATTTAGAGTAAACAAAAGAGTGAGAAACAAACTGCTTTATGGGAACAGGGAGTGGGAATGAGACAAAGAAAGAAAACAGAGAGGGATAAGAGGCCTCAGGTACAGAGGAAGAAGTAAGATCTTAGGTAGAAACCAGAGGGGAAAGGCAGGGTTGAGCATATAAACAAAGGGTTTAATAGAAAAAGCAATATGACTTTCGAAGCTTTTAGTGCACATCTGACCCAAATCATCTGTCCTTTCAGAGTCAGCCCATCACCTCCCTTGTTTAGACTTTATTTTTCCTTGGAGATCTGTAATCCTTTCTCTAAAGAGCTCCTGACTTTGTGGACATTTGTTGTGTTAGTAAATGCTGCTATTGAAGTCAGCGGACTTGTTAAAACTTGTGCTCTCACTGCAGCAAATGGAGTTTGCAGTGCACAGGGAGTGCAAGCCCAGTCATTCCTCCTGGTGTGTGTGCAGCACAGAAGGGGTTGAGGGAGAGGGGGAAGGGCCAGGCAGCTTGGCAGAAGTTTTCTCACCTCCCTGTGGGCTATACCAGAGGGTTTATCTTAGAGTGTCTTTGTAGGGGGGGGGGAGTAGGGGTTATCAAGAGCATAGAGTTGTTCTCTCCAGCACATGAAAATTGCCATTGAAAATTCTTTTCAGAACTTAATACAACCCCAGGCTATATTTCTTCTGCACAAAACACAAACAACTCCATGCACATGCATTTACGAAAGGACTCCAGACTCATCTGAGAGGGTCACAGGGAACTGTAGGATTGTAAGGAGTTCTTAAGCCATCTCTGATGGCAGTGGCCTATGTTGTTCTTGGTCAACCAACTCTTGGGGCCAACCCTTTTGCTTCATCAGTGGGGACTGCTTCTATCCACATCATCAGAAAAATTAAAGGAAAGGGGGAAATTGAAGTTCACCACGTTTAGAGTTCGTCAGTTCTCTTTTGCAAATGTTTTCACAGAGAAAATGAAGTTCCTTTGACAGATTAAATGTACATGCAACTAACCGGTGAATTAAAGTGATTGACCCTAACACTGTATTTGCTGAAGATGAGCATTTACCGACTTTTTGCTAGTATAGTGGTTTTGTTTCCTACTGAAAGAAAGTCTGTCGACTTTTAAGAAATGTTTCTCTTTTTAGTTTCCCCTTTTCCCACACTCCACTAATATCCCTGATAGATATTATTTATTCCTTAGAATAACATTTCATTTGAGAAGAGTAAAACCACAGTCAGTTTTTTTTCACATCATTTTCATTAGCTTTATGTAGATGTTGTTTGGCCCAGAAAAAGTCTAGCTCCCATCATTCTGTGCTCTGATTAGTGTGTGCACAGTGGAAAAAAAGAAAACAGAAACTGCTCTTCAACATGCAGGAGAGCTAAAATACAGACTGCTGGAGAATCTAATGTGGAGCTTTTAAATTGAGCTTTTGCATCCATTTCTTTCTCCATGAAGAATCACTTGGCCTGAAGTTGTGTAACTCCCTGTTGAAGTTGTTGTTAGAGGGGTTTTTGCTATCTTGGAAAATGAAAGACTAGAAAATTGCAGCGTAAAGCTCCTGTTTGCTAGAGTGATCAACCTTAAATGGTGTGCTGGGTTATCTCTGAGTATAATCAGCATAGCTGATTTGAATAGAGCTGTCTTCAAAATAGAGATCTGCTGGGAAGATTTGTTTTCATTTAGGCCTTACTTTCAGCAACAGGATTACCCCGAGGTCTATATATCTACAGGCTTTTGTACAAACAAGCAGCTTAAACAAAACTGCCATTATTACACTGATTTAGGGTGAGAGAAAAGCCTTATTTGGTTTATTGAGTTAAGATCATATGTGTGACAAATAAAGCCTTCCTTTAAATGTAAGTTTTGTCCTATTCATCATAGTTTTTTGAGCAAAAAGAAAAATTACAAAGGCCAACATTATTCTTAATGCAAATTCAATTTGTTACCTCTAGGTTTTAATCCCATAGACTAGTGAAACATGTTCTATTTCATCCAGTTGAGCAGCAAGACAGCTGATATCACTGTTTTTATCATGATTGGGGTGATATAATCAATTTTTTTTTTTTTTTTTTTTGCTATTAGAACTAACCTTATACTTCCTTTTTCTACCTTTTACTCAATGGCTTTATCAGACTCTTTTCAATGCTGATTTATTGCAGTCATGGATAATGCTATGCTCCATGTTGTGTCCCCCACAGGGAACTTTAATAGCTGTTGTCTTTTATTTGTCCTTTTCATTTTTTTTATCAAACACAACAAGTTTTATTTACTATTTCAAAATGTCTTATTAAATAAAATAGGATGTGAAAGTTCTGAGCTCAGTTAGCAACTGAAGATCTGTTAAGGGGTGGCTAATCATTTATGGTGTGGATTCCATGGGTCTTATTTCATACAACAGCAAGCAGGGCATGCATGTTTTCTGAGTTCCCCGTCACCGGAGGTGCTGCATTCACCACTCCCAGCGCAGCTGTGAGCTTTGAATTGGTTTGTGACCAAAGAAGGAATGAAAAGCAGGGTGAAAAAGTGCACTTGAGCAGATACTGAAGTTGAAACAGGGAAAACATTGGGGAACTGTTTCAAATTGGCAGAAAACCAGTTAGGTTAAACTGCTTGTTAAATGCATGTGAAAGAATGCATCTCTTGCTTTAGTCCAGTCACACTGGGTCAGGTCTTAGGACTTGAAGATCTACTTTGCAGAATTAATGCAAATGGGTGAAGTTGGTGGTTGGGTACAGGGATTTCCGAGTGCATAGGGTGGTGCCCAGAGGACCTCTGGCAACATGATCCTCTGGATCAAAGCAATTATACCAACAGCAATCATATTGTCTATTATCATAAGAACCTTATAAAATATTTTAAAGGATTGTGAACAGTCCCTAAAATACTACGCTAGCAAGATAGAAATGTATTTAAACTGTCAACAACTAACCTTGGACCATTGGTTAGCAATATTGCGTTTGTTCATTGTGATCTGTTTGCTATTGGTGGCTGCAGCTGAAGAGCTACAGTGGACTTGCTAGTGTCACCGGGCTAAAAGTAAATTTCACCTTCACCACAGAGCTTGATTGCAGGTTGCGAGTATTATTTAAATGGAAATTATTTCCTTATAAGAAGTCTCACAGAAGCATTTCTTTTTTCAAGCTGACTTTTTAATATTTATTTTGTGTTGTTCTCACTTTTATCCTTAATTTGGGGCTAAATTAAATCTGTCAATGTCCCTTTACATTTATTCCACACTGACTAATTTATTTTAGCTCGCTTGTTTCAGGACAAGTGTAGAATACTTAGAGCACAAAAGAGAAAATTCAGATCCATCTCAGTCTGCTGAGAAAATTAATCAATTTGCAAGTTACATCTAGCTTAATTCCATCATTTAAAACAGGCATTGAGTTTCCTTTCCCATGTTACACAAAGACTGGAAGGTAAAGCAGTCTCCATTGGTAGAGAACTAATTCACTTGCCCTGTGCTCTGTGTAGAGGTCATTAAGACACTGCAGTTAGAAAGCAGCTGCTTTTTGTGTCTGTGCCAGTGTTTCGTTTTCTACATATGTAACAGATCAAAACATTTAGATTGGGTTGATCCAGTCTATCATGACTAAAGAATTTCGAAGCAACACAAGTTATTACCAGCCTTATTTGGAGGGAGGAAGCCTTTGCCTGGATCCTGAGAGACTATTGGTGGGCGCCATCCCAATTAAAGCAGACCAGGCCGGACCAGCTTTGCACAGATTCTTTTCAAAAGCCAATTAGCTGCAGAACATTTGATAGAAAGGAAAAAAATCACTGAAAACTCAGCCCCATACAATGTTATCATTTATGTTCAGTGCTAGTCTAGCACTGGAAAGTGTTTCTTTTTGTTATACCTCTGTAGCCCTCCTGGAAAGAAAAATGTTTCCTGCTTCTCATTTGGCCTATATGTTCTACAGCCACATTGTTCAGTGTTATCATCTTAAGATACAGTTAAGATTAAAGTGAGATAGTATACATTTGGGTTTAGAAAACTAGCCAGAGAAGCTGTACAACGTTTATGGTCTTCATCCAAAGTGCATTCAAGTGTGGGACTGTTTTTCAGAAAATTGAAGCAAAATCTAAGTTTTTTACTGTTCTGTGTTTCCATTTATATTCTTCATCCTCTAAATCTGTGCCATCATATGGCTTTCTACTGCTGGCCAGAGTTCCTGGGCTAGCCCTCAAGAATATGAAAATCAGAGAACTAAAAAGAGGAAGAGGATGCTTTGGCAAGCTTATGTTTATTGGTTATGGATAGTTGGCTATCTCTGCGTTACCCCTTGGGATTATCAACTGCCAAAATCCAAAACTCCATCTCAGAGGGGATTATTTCAAGGAGCAAAAGCAATTACAGAATAGTGTAACAGGCTGTGCTTTGCAGAGTGAGGCAGTTTATTTGAAGTTTTACCTTGTAGTGGCTGTATGCCTGGAAATTACTGTACTCATTCATGTACAAGTGAAGAAACATAGGTACTTACAGAAAGATACTGTTATTTGATTAGTTCATGAAGGAAGAATTATAAGGGGAGAGGGGTTTGCTTGCAGTGCAATGAATACAGAAGGGAAAGAGGCAGAAGAAAAATAATCCATCGGGTTTTTCACCTGCACTTGATTGGTACCTGTTTAATATAAACAGTATTCTTTTCTTTTCCTAGGATTGCCAAAAGTTACCAGACCTATTTAAAAATGTAAATACATAGTGTAATTACACAGTAGACCAAAACTGGGAAACTGTTTCACACTCTGTGCATGTCACTGTGAAAACTTCTTGGTGGAGGACCAGCAGCCAAGGAGACATTATGGCTTGAACGAAAGGGGTGAGGACGGGCACAGGTCAGCTGTGCCAGCTGGAGTGAGGCTAAGAGTGTTTGAATCAAGAAAGCGATGAGTAGAGAAAAGGCAAATAGGCTGGATAGTACTGTGAAGCTGGAAATTAACATTTCTGAAGATGTTACAAAATAAGAGGTTGGGAATCCTTTGGTGTCTCTCTAATCACGTTCTGTATTGGTCAGACACAGAATCTGGCCAAGAACTTCATGAAGTTCTGCATTGCTGTGCTTATGGACAGCTATTTCTCCTTCTTCTTCATATGAGTTTCTAAGATTGGCTAATAAGATTCACTTTTATCTCAGGATCTTTAACAACTCCCAGAAGACTAGGAGCTTAGTTTTAAATCTCATCAGCAAAGCAGGGCAGCTTCCAGCAGCACAGTGCTTCCTGACAGCATCGTGGAGCTTGCTGCAAAACTACGCAGAAAGAAAAAGGATGCCAGCACTAGATCCAGCACTGTAGCTGTTGGCCTAGATGTTTTAGCTCCTAGATGTTCAGCCTCTGTCTTTCATGAACTGAGCTACACCAGCGTTGTGTTGCTCTGTATGTTGTGAGCTGCCAGCCATCCTTGGTCTTACTACCAGGTCAAGAATTAGCTTGCTACTCCATCCCTGGAGGTGTTCAAGTATCTCTTCTAAATCTCCCCTCTTTCAGCTTAAAACCGTTCCCCCTTGTGTTATCTCTGCACTGCCTGATAGAGACCCTCTCCCCAGCTTTCCTGTAGGCCCCCTTTAAGTACTACTTCCCAAGCATCTCTTTTTTGAATGCATATATACTTTACAGATGACCACATAGAGAGTAATATTTTAAAGCAAAGTCATTTGGCATATTTAAAGTGCAAAGGAAAGGAGAAAGGGGAGGAGTGGTGCTCAGAAGCAGTGAAATAACCTCAGAATTTGAGGTCAGGTTATAAATGCAAAGTGTAACTATTTCTCAAAAAAAAAAAAAACAGCAAACCTTGCAAGTCCTTTTGGAGCAGTACTTAAACAGAAATTGAATCTTCAATAGAAATTGCTTCATCATCCCTTAGAATCATCAAAGTTCCTGAAAACCTTACATCTGAATGAAAAACTTGGTACAAAGCATATTTGTCCACTGTGGAGAGGAAGTGAGAGCTGTGAAATGAACTTGATCTCTTCCTCTCTGCTGGTAACAAGCAGTAACGAAATAACCATTGAAAATCCAAGTGGCTGGAAAAAGCTATGACAACCCTGCAGTGTCCACCTGTAGGGTGAGAACATACTCGCAAAGCATGTTGGTGAAAGACACCTCAGAGCATCATTGTGACTGTTTCTCCACCTGAAGGTGTCTGTGGTCTGTCTGTTTGCTGCCCCCTACTCCGATGGGGCAGGTTTAATTGCTCTGATGGGACCCTCACAAACATGTAAGCAGGAGCAGGATGGATTAAACACCTTGACTGGGTGATATAGTAAGATATTAGGGTGCATCCACCAACAAGCAGGCAGTAACCTCAGTTGCAGGTGGGCAGTGCAGAGGTGAGAAGCTCTGCACTGATCTGACGTTCCTCACCTTGCCCATGAGATCAGTCCTGCCAAGGTCCAAAGCACATTAATCTCATCTTTCCTATGCTGACAGTGCAGATCAGTTCTTCCTTGTTGTCCAAGCTTTCCTTCCCTTCCCTAAAGTGCAAAGGCTGCCATGACTCAGTCTTAAGCATTCATCTCTACCCAAAGGTTGCACCCACGATCGCACACCTTCACTACACAGTGAGTGTCAAGTGCCTGACCAGCTGGCTGCCTGACCCCTGCTTGTTGCTTCCCATCGAAGCTGTGACCCTCATTAGGAAAGCTGAATGCTCTCAGAAACTACCACTGGGGCAACAAATCAGTTGTAAGGGCCTATTGATCTGTTACATTTGTTTTCAACGTGCAAAAAAAGGAGATTCTTTTGTTCCAGGGCTGGCACCAAGCTCTTGCTACAGTAGGTTCAGTGTGTCTCCGGACACTGTGATCAGGCGCCTCGCAGCTGAGTCTGCAGAATATTTGCTTATTACAGGAGGAACTGAAAGGACCTGGAATTCACTAGTGACTGACCTCTTACTTCTTAAACAACTGTTTCCCCCTTGCTTTTGTTTTTGTTTTAATCACTGCATTACAGACACAAATTAAACCCCTGTTGCAGATGCAGGATAGGGTAACACAAGCACACAACTGACCTTTATCAAGTTTCAATGCCTGCACAATTTCCACTAAATGATTGGTGTTAGCTGGGATAGGTTCTTTTTTAAATCAAACTTGAAATAATTAAACGGCCACAGCAGTAATGCAAATGCAGGTTTTTGTATGTCCAATAATCAAAGGGAGAGAGAAATAGTCTAAGGCTGATTTGGTTTTAATCATACTTGATTTTTATTTTAAATGAAAGCACAAAGGTAATTTTTCTGTTGCTCTACCTGTGACTCCTTAAATCGTGGTAAACGTGCATTATGATCTTCTTAAAAGAATAAGAACATTCCTTGTTAATTAATTTATACAGCTGTCAGTACAGCTTTCTGTGTTATTCATACTCTAAGTGTTTGACTGCCATAGATTTTCTAGCAGTTCCTGGCAAAGCTCCAGTGAAAGCCTGGGATTTATTAGGCTGACTTGGTGCAAAGTCTATTGATTGTGGCCTCAAGGGTAATAACTAAATAGAGCTGGAGCAACAAGTCAATAACACCATTGTTGCTACAGACTCCATTCACTCGAGGAGTTAGATTGTTTTACAGTGGCAAAGAGTAATCATGAGCAGATCAGCATGTTCAACTGGCTCTGTACCATGTTAGTGCTGGGGACTGTTTTAAACTTTCAGCGGGACCGCAGGAGAAGCGAGGTGGGGTGCAGGGATTAAGAACCCTGTAAACTCCTTCATTAGGACTAATAGGTTTCAGCATTAGGTTTATCATCTTACAACAAGGAGTCCTGTGCCTGAGTTGGTCCAAACTGGTATTAAAGTCTTTCACCTGTCAATCCCTAATAACTTAATTTAAATTTTGGAAGGCAATTTATGTGTCACGTGTGCGTCTACATCTGCATGGGTGCCTGAATACATGTCCATATGCCTTAGCATTAAATAATATTTTAGCTAGCACAAGCCACCTCTGTGCACTAATATTTCCTGGCAATGGTTGGGAAGAGGCTTCTATTTTCTTAAATTCAAAAATAAGGAAATGCTTTTGTTTATTGCTTCTCTAATCCTCCCATGTGTTTGTTTACTTTTAGAATTCTTTTCTTTTGCGGAAATATATACAAGCCTACTAGAGGAGAGATGTTTATTTCCTGAGAGTTTTATCGTTTATTTGACAGCCTTTGACAACTCGCATTCTATCGAGAGCAGATCATTTTGAAAAGTCAAAATCATCAAGATGGGAGTTTCAGAATCAGAACTGGTTGATTTTGCACACTTTCTTGTATCTGTCTCCAGGAGCTGCCATTAGAGCCTCTATAGAAATACCAAGTAATTAGAATGAGTTTCTTCTTTAGACCAGTTAGTAGCAGCCTACTCCCTTGAAACATGAAAGGTGGTACAGAAAGTAATAATAAGAACCACATAATATTAAAAAAAGGATGATGATTATGCCTTGTAAAAGGAACTGAGTGGTCAAGCAGCAGGCTTTTGTGTATTCAGCAGTTCCTTAGACTCTTCTGCACCTATTTGTCCTTGGAAGTTGGTTTTCTGTTTTGCAAATAATGTTTGTAACCCTACATTTCCAAAGATAATAGCAAAGAGTAAAGCTCTCTTCCCCAGTCTGCAGTCATTTTAAAATACCAACATTTTAACCACAAAAGTTTCAGTGGAGGAATTGATTCTTGAATGTGGTGGTGAGGCTGACATCAAATGACAGTTTATTAACAATGTATCTGTCCTTTTTCTTCACTACTTCTCCTGCTGTGTTATAGCTCCTACTATTTAAAGCACAAAAAGGGGTGGAACTCAAAAGGAAATCCTGCAACCAAATATTGAGGAGGGCACAGGGCTTCCCTTGGCTATGGGCAGCCAATTGAACATTGCAGTCAGAAAGTTCTGGGACAGATCTTGGAGCAGGAGAGATGCAAACGTAGTGAATGTGTCTGTCTTTTTCTTTCTTTCTTTCTTTTTTTCTCCTTTCCTTTTCCGTAAGTAAGCAGAGAGCTTGGCAAGTTTGTAGTGCTTGCTCAGAAGCTCATTTAAAACTTTGAGAGGAGTGAACTGAATTTAAACAACTCTCAGGAATCTTTCCCCCCAGGCCTCAGACTTAGCCTCCCATGGAAAAATATATATTGCATGGTTCATAATCTGTATTCTGTCAGGATATTTTAATGAGAGGTCAGTAAATACCATATATTTGGAAGCAAACAAGCCAAAGCTGGGTCTTGCTGGGTCTTTTCTTTGTGACTTCCACAGCAGCTTTCTAACAGATGCTTTCACTTTGGATGAAGAAATTTTATCTACTCTTCCTGGGTTCTGTGATCCAAGCAGTTTTTGATATATCATCCTAGGCTAAAACTTAATCAGGTGTGGCATAGGAAGTAAATATGTAGAAGAGGTTTTGCAGAAGTCTTTACACTTTTTCATTAAAATGACTACCATTGATTTTCCTGGCTGATTGCAGTGTAATGTGCTGCCTCTGGTGACTAGATATGTGTCAGAAGCACTGCTTGCACCTCACTTCCAGTCTCTCATAAAGACGATAGACTGGTAAAAGGAAAAAAATCCTTCCCAAAATGTGAAGGTGGATATTTCTTTTGAGTAATACTCTTGCAGTATGAACTGTAGATTTACGGGAATTAGAGACCAAACAGTTGAAGTATTCCTCTTCCTCTCCTTCCTTCTCCCCTCCCTTTTTGAAGTGTCTTCATCAATCAAAATCAACATAAATGAATAATAGAGGCAGATAAAATGGGAAGAGACAATAGTGGTGTTGTTTAGAATTGACAGCCATAAATCCATTGTATCCTAAGAGACTGCATGAAGTAAATACCTGCTCTCCCTGATCACCACAGCCATTTAGCCCATGATTCAAAATATCATTTTAGAGCAAGGGCTGATGTCCTTGAAGCTTCAGCCTATTAATGCTTGCTTTATTTGAGAGCTCCAGGGCTCTAAAGGCAGGGGGACATGGTGGGTGAAGGTTTGGAGTGACAGGGAAGTTTCTCCTCTCCTCATTCGTTAATTTGGAATGACAGAAATAGAAATGGTGTTTGTAGGAGCAGGTCAAAGGCCTTTTTAGAACCAGCAGAAACAACAAAGCTGGCCCAAAAGGAGTTACAGAGCACATTGTTTAAAATCAGTAAAATTTGGAGCTAACTGAGGTTTCCTCTGTAAGAAAAAAAGGGGGAAAACGTCTCCAGCAGCACTGCAGGGGCATGCACAAGGCTGGAGAAGCTCAACAGAAAGCAGATCCAAGAGGATTATGTACCTGGATTTCAGAGGGCATGATTTATGGTGTCGATTTTGAGTCCTGACATTTTGATTCAGATATGATAGAGATGAAGCCTTATGAGCTGCTCTTGTAGGAATTTGACACAGAGGGCCAAGAGCCTCTAGGGCCAGCTGCTCTTTCTGCCATTTTGAAATGCTAAATCTCAAATGGCAACTTTCTTCTTTTCCTTCCTTCCTTCCTTCCTTCCTTCCTTCCTTCCTTCCTTCCTTCCTTCCTTCCTTCCTTCCTTCCTTCCTTCCTTCCTTCCTTCCTTCCTTCCTTCCTTCCTTCCTTCCTTCCTTCCTTCCTTCCTTCCTTCCTTCCTTCCTTCCTTCCTTCCTTCCTTCCTTCCTTCCTTCCTTCCTTCCTTCCTTCCTTTTCATAGGCTCAGGCTCACAATTTGAGGACATTTAAAGTTGCATGTTTTGGTGTTTTTTTGGTTCTCCTGTAATTGTAGTTTGCTTGGCAGAGCATGCCAGACACAGATCACTTGCTCAGGGCTTGTTAGCACCAACAGCATCCCAGCTGTATTAGAGTCTGTGAATATATCTAACTCAACCATGTTTTCATGCCTTTTATGATTTTCATTCTTCTTGATTTAAGAAAAAAAAAACCAACACGTAACAAATTACCTAGCAGGAAGGATTGATGACCTTTCTGATTGTACTTGGGAATGCTCTTTAAAATCAAAATCTGAATGTGCAGAACTCCAGCAGCACCACCTCACTGCAGAGGGGCTCAAAGGTGCCAATTCTGTTGTGAAAACAGTTTATTTAGTAGTTAGTGCGTTGACTTTTCTGTCTTTGTACTTTTGAAAGGTGATCTCTTGCAAACGATGAACCCTTAGCCTTAATGAAGTACTGATCCCTCTTTAACATTTACTTAATTGAAGCTTAGAAGGGAAAAAATACAGTGTAGTATTTTAAGAGTGACTGTGTAGCACCTTTCCAAGTTTGCATGCCTGTCAACGGGATGTCATCCTGTAAGTGAGAGTGAATGACTCTATTTCCAGTTCGAGTTTCCATACCTAGGCAAAAATAGCACTAAATACACTATGTAATATAGAACTTATATAGATCTATTCTATAGGAGGGGTTTTAACTTTTAAAATCACACTGCAATGAAAAAGTAGTCTCTAGTCATTCTTCATTAAAAATGTTCCATATGTCCAGTACCAAGAGGAAAACTATTAAAAAGATAAGACAGTGCTTGAAGTGACTGAATAAAATCACAAGAAATGATTTCTTATTCTGTTCTAACTGAGCAGACAGTATTTTGTAAAGATACCAGTTATATTTAGAATTCCTGAAGGCTTCTATTGTTGGGCATTTTTTCCACAACCACCATGAAGTACTGAAGCTTTAAGCATCCTGTCATGATGCTGATGTTGTGTTGAAGAAAAGATGTGTTCCTTGGCTGTTGCAGTTACTCCAGCATGTGTGCCTTTTCAGATGACACTTGGCCAACTTTTTAAAATTACATAAGTCCCAGAGTGATAAGGACTGAGATTTTTAAGGGCCTTCAAGTGTCTACATCATGGCACGGACTGTCTTAACTGCCTCCAAAGTTCTGATTCTTTTGATCTGATTCATTTAGTCTAGGAGCCTCGAAGTCCTAATTATCTAACTGATTCCTTAAGATAGGATTTGGACTTTTTTTTTTTTTTTAAATTGTGCTAACACAAATAATTTTTAAAGAGTGAGCAGAATATCATACTGGTGTACATTAGGGTGGCTATAAGGTAGAAAACAATAACCAGGATTGTAAATAACTACTCGATCTATTGAATTCTAAAATAGCCTCTCAAGTTTGATTAGCTGTCTGAATATATGATTAATCATCTAAATGCTTTATAAACTATTTGTAAATACACCCTTGACATAAAGTATGACTAGTTCGTCTGTATTTCATGAAACATGGCAATTCTGTTGAGGGAATCGAGCAACATTTCTTGAATATAGTCAATGCATTTGAGGAGGCAAATTTGGTGATCCGGATTTTGATAGGGGAAAGTGAAATGCTTCCAGTTTCTGAATTGTCTTGTGCAAATTTGTTGTGCAAAGGTAGTATGGAGTAACTACACTCTTCTTCAGAATAAAGCAGGCAAATGAAGTTAAAAGGAAGAAGAGGTATAAAGGAGTTAAAACATGAAAATGGAATTATTTCAGAATGCTTTGGACCTCGGTTCTGTGGTAGGAAACCATCGGCATCAACAACAGGGTCTCTTGCCCCCAAAACTCCTCACCCTTGTCTCTACAATGCATCTACATGCTTTCTCATTTTCATGGGCCCTTCTGTTCTCCAGTCAATGTCTTGAAATGGAATTGATCCGGTGCGAAATAACTCTTCTCTTCCACCCTCTTCTTTTTTCTTTTTCTTTTTTTATCCTGGATCAATTGCTTGATCTGATCCATCAGGTGGACTCACAAGCTGTTGAATCAGCACAACTGAGGTTGGCATGCTGCAGAAATTAACACCAAGAGGAGGTGGGAACAGGGGGAGGAAGGGACAGACCTGAACATGACTCCTAAAATTAGTATTGCTGCTGGATGCTTTGCATCTTGGAAACACGGTCTTGGCACAAGTGCAGGGCTTGGAGTCAGAATGTTTAAACTGTAAACTCCCCTCTAGCCTTTGACACCCTTAAACTTCAGTTTTGCCATCTGCTAAGTGGGAATAATACTATTTACCTCAGCAATGTGAAGATTTACTAATGACTGTTCAACCTATTAGTGCATGAAACACAGGACAGATTGCTTTTACACTCCTGCATTTTGCTGAAATTGTTCTCTCATGCTTATAAAGTGCATTTCATTTGTAATAAAATATTTGTTTTCAACTGTTCTCCTGTCAGAAATATGTTGCTAAAGCAAAGACGGGTCCCTGTTTTTGTAACCCAAGTGTCTCTATTTTTAGTTTTAAGAGGTTGGCTTGTTGGCTGCATCTCTCTCTCTCTTTTTTTTTTTTTTTTTAAACATGTTTATGTATTTATAGCCCTTGCTATTAGAAGAGAATTTCCTGCAAACAGATCCATTTCTGTGGAGCTCTGCTCTGACACAAAGTCCCATGTGTTCCACCAAGAGATTGCTCCAGAATAAATGTCTGCTCTGGTTGTAGGATCATCCTGGCAAACTCTAAATTTTCTATTGCCTTCAGCACATAGTAAATTTGCATGTGCAGGAGGTATTAGTGACTGGGCATCCGATACTTGGCAATGTTGCATATGAAGACATGAGTGACAGGAGAGATTCAGCCCCAGTGTCCTACTGAGTCGTTTCCTCTTTGGATAATTACATTCTCAGTTTTCTCTGCAGTTTTAACTAAGCGGGGGAGTCTGTCTTCACACCCTCATTTGAAGAGGTGAATCTTGTAACCATGCACCATTAAACAGCTGCCACATCTCACTCAGAAGTAGGGGAAAGGACTTTTTTTATGTACTATTCATATCTGGTTTGCATTCTAAGCTGCATGAATCCACAGTAAGGCTATGTGGGTATCTGAAAGCAGGTTTTGACCTGCAGTTGGATTCTGGTTCACATGCAGCAAGTAGCACTTGCACAAATAGTTTGAGGGACTTCCACAGGACTATTGGTGTGCCTAAGGACTGAAGAATCAGGCTCCTAAGAATACTTAGAAATGAGAGGTGTCCTGTAACTGTAAGGTATTATTCTGATGACTACTCTAGAGAACACAGAGGTATTGAGTCTGGCAAAAAAAATTACAGACTTAAATGTATAAGTAAACCAGGGAGTGACTGATGTTTTTTTGCATAGTAATAATCTTCATAATCGCTTCATTTGCACAGTCACTTAATTTTAAACTTTAGGCACAGTTTTGAAGCATAACTCAGTGGAGATTTTTTCTGTAATCTATAAACTTTAATGAAAGCTAATTGGAGGACAAATTTTAATCTAATTAAAATGTAGCTGCATAAAGCAAAAAGGATGAATGAAGTGAAATGCTCTATGGGGCACAGTTTTCAAACAATTATTATCCTGAATACTAAGTCAAACAAAGCTTTTGTAAAATGATGATCATGAACATTGCCAGCAACAGAACAACCTTGAGAAACTGCAAATGAAAGTTTTAATCTATTTAGTTTAAAAAGTGGACATCTATCTCACAACCGCATAAGGACTTTTTAAAAAGAAAATAAAAAGCAACACACATGGTCTCATCTAGAAACATAACAAGTAAATTAGCCAAAGGTGTACATTCCATCTAAGTTCTCATGATCAGCAGATGCAAATGTTTGCAGTGCACCGATGAGTTATGAGCCCTAATGAGATTTCAATGCTGAGCAAACAATAAAAATTTATGCATTGCATAGTTTTAGTGGCCTTTGGCTTCATGGTTAGTGTTACACCCTTTCAGCAGCTTTGGTAATATAATATCCAGCTGGCTTTGGAAGTAAGGAAAATTTTAGGGGTGAACTGAAATTGTGAGAAATAACGTGATTGATGGCTTTGTCAGAATAATGCATTTTCACAGTATAATTGTCTGTCGTAATCTTAGCCTGGGTATGGATACATAGGTTCTAGTTATGTTCAGACACAAATTTTGAAGGATTCAGGTGAAGGATGGTTTTTCCAGTATTTGAGCCAGAGTGTTTCCTGTGCAGGGTCCATATCCAGGGGTCTTGGAAACAGCCCCTCTAACAAGAACATTCCTGTCATAGTCTGGTAAACGGGAGGATTGAAAAGCTGCACTTTCCCCAACAACTGTCATGTGTCGCAAGAAAAGAAGCTGAGCACCAGCACAAAAAGAAACGCACAATAGATACTGAAATAAATGTATGTAATGGGGAGCGGGGACAGGGGAATCAGGGATTTCAACTCGTATAGTATGAGAGTGAGCTCAAACGTATTAAATTTAAAAGACCCATTTGTGGGTTAGGCTTTTATGAATCCAGAACCTTCACCATAATGATTGCTTGCATTACCCTTCGTAATATTAAAATCTTAGCATGTGATTAATAGCAGATTCCCTGCATACGTGTCACAACACACATCTGCAGCAAATCTGCCAGTATATTTCAGTGCTAGTTTTACTTTGGGGCCATAAAGTAATTCCTGTTTTGTGAATGAGAATAAACCTATTATGCACTAGGTTAGCTACACCCAGTTTCTTCTCTTAAGGGGAAAAGAACTGCTTATTTGATACGGCGTCTCAAATTTCAGTGTTCAGAAGTGAGTTTAAGCCTCAGCTAGATTTGCTTGAGCAAGCTGTTGGGATTTGCCTTCACCGTTTCTTAGTTCTACGTTTTTCAAAACCTTCTGCGCAAAGAGTATTGAGAAATTTCTGGACAGCAGTAAACTAGTGGACTTAATTACAAAGTGTTTATTGCTAAATTTGTTAATGAGTCAACATGCAAATATATACATATATATTTATCCCTCTTTCCTCTTAAAGTAGTAGTAAAAAATAACTTGAAAACATCTTTTTCTTAAGCTGTTTGGTTCTGCAGTTTTTGCTGCTCACAAAAGCCCTTTTTCCCATCCACAAACAGCTACCTTTCACTTTGCCCCAGGGGAACAGAGCGTAGCTCAAATGAAGCTAAAAAAAAAATTCCTGGTTGTAACTCAAAGTCTGTGCATATTCACACATGCACACAAAATAAAAAGGAAGATGCATAAGCATTCCTCCAGTCTGCCCTCTGAAAAGTCCTGACGACCTGTTTCACTCACCAAAACCAAAACAGAACCCCATGAAAACAACTTAAATGACAACAAGAAAACATTAGGAAAGCAACATCTGTTTTGCATTCTTGGCATCCAGTCTGCCCTTGCAACACAGGGTCTGACACAGATGTACAGGGTTATGACACCACTGAGTACCACTTGATTTAAAATGGTGTAACAGAGCAGAATCAGGGCACTGAGTTCTTACAACGCTTTGCAAAATGGTGATTCTTGAGCTGCTTTGTACATGTGGGACTCAAACCCCACTGAAGTTTTAGGCATCTTTCCATTGGTTGATGTGGACTGCACAGCAAGTCATACTTTACCAACAATGTAGAATTTATTATTGACTGTGCTTTTTCGTTGTGTGTGATTTTATTGTCTGTAAAATCTCATTGCTTTGTCACTTTCCAATAGATTTGGTTGTGTGTAGCCACATTCAGAAGACCTTTCAAACAATATTACATAGTTAAACTCTTCAGTTTTTAAGTAAAATAAAAAAGTACTATAGAGTGAGAAATTTAAAGGTACTTAAAAGAAAGACAAAAAACTCTGTGATTGATCATGGAAATTTGGGAAGCCAGAGTTGCCAAGAGAGCAGGTCTCTCACCAGGAGCAGCATGATTACAGGAGATGTCACAGAGGAAGCAACCCCATTTATTATTTGCCCATCCACTGTTGTAACAAAGACAAAATTAGCTGAACTCATACCTGGCGAACTTTGTTGGCTCTAGTGGAGCGCTCTGAGATGCAGTGGCATTCTTGCAGTGTTTTCACCAACCACTAGATGTCTGTGTGTGCTCTACAAAGTTCTTGAGGGGATGATGCCCCTGGTAAATATGAGAGACAAAACTGGAACACAAGCTGTGGGGAAGCCTATTAGTTTGTGTTCGTAAGTGTAACATCATTATTTTAATCAAGTCTGTCTTTAAAGCAATTGGTGCTGTCTAAAACGAAGTTCCAGGCTCTCTAATTTGAGTTAAATAAGGAAAAGGTGTCTTTCCTGGTCTACAGCTGTTTAATTCAAACTATTTCCTTGATGTCTGTGTGAAGGACTGAAATATGTCTTACTACTGTGAAAACTTTCGAGGAAGTTGCTGAGATATAAAATAGGTTAACCTTGTTTCTGTTCTGAAACAAATACCAAAATATAAAACATCTGTTCCATAAGAGAAACGGCAAGAGCCTGATTTTTAATTCTGCCTTGTATGGCCCCAACCATAGTACGGCCAGAGCCATATTTTCACATGTAAGACACATCAGCATATCTGGGTGCATGGAAGAAGGCTGTGCATCAGATGTCAAGTTTAGTATCTCTTTCTTTAAAACAGAAACAAAACAAACCCATCCTGGAAGTGTGGATGTGGGCACAGAAATCTATTTCACCATTCTGTTTATCAGCCGATCCCTAGGCTGACCAGGGTAGCCTCTCCCAAGAAAAATGCAAAAGTAATCAGCACACTTGCCTTTCATTTTATCTCTGTCTTCTGGGAATAAGATACAGATAGCATCAGGAGCAATGAAAGGTACATTCTGATATTATTTTCCAGGGTTTTTGTCTAGACAGAGAGAAGCAAACACTTGTATCTCTGTGGAACATGTACAGCCCCCTCCACACTCACATCCTAGGCTGGAGGCCAGAGCGGGTAGTAGGCTGTCTATATTTAAAAAAAAAAAAGAAGAAGTTAGAAACCACCACCTACTCATCAGGTAACTGGAGACTGTGGTTGTAAAATGTGCTGCAGGCAGAAGTTCTGAAAAATCCCAGAAAGTGTTGAAAACATCTCTAAACAAGGTATTTTTCTCCTGCACCTTTCTTGCTAAAGGTCCCAATTGCTGCCAAGAAAACTAGTGAGAATGTTAGCTGCCAAATAAAAAATTTATGACAGTGTTTGGCAAAGGATTGTATCACTGCTTGTTTTATACATTTCCACAAGGCTCTTGAAGGGCTGTTGGACACATACAGTTCACTGATCACTGTGCTTTATCTGTTCTTTAATATATAAAAATAGCAAGCTCCAATAAGGTATGATTTAAATAATACTTTTTTTCCCCTTTAATAGCCTCCTATACGTGCTTGCTATGGTGAAAATATAATTTCTAAACAGCATTCCATACATAATAATTGTTTTAAGAGCCCTGTACTTGAGAAAGTTACTTGTTATTTGAGTCACTTTTGTAGTAAAAATACACGATTTTTTTCAATTAAAAATGTATTGCTTTTGCAACTGTGCTTGTTATATGTTGGTGTCTGGGCCAATAAACTGCCTGTTAAAATATAAAGAGGTCCATTCAGTCAAAGTTGTGCCTGCCATTTATGTTTCAAAAACTGAGAAAATAATATGTTGGAATTGTACTGCTCGCCAATATCAATTAGGTTTTCTGATGTGTTGTTAAATTAACATTGGGGGAGACAAATTTTTAGGTGGATTTAGTGGAAAAACTGTAGTTTTAAACACAGATTTAGCTCACTGACAATAATAGTTAAGCCAGGCAATGCTAAAACACCCCCCTTAAAAATATTTTCCCCATGTGAAGAAACAAAATTGTCTGTCTCTGTCTTTTCAAACCAGTTATCAGATTAGGCTTCCAGCTGATAATTAGTGCTTTTTAACACCGATCTTGTCATTCGGAAGTCTCACAGCCCACACGGTTTACTTTTTCTCATTATCATGCTGCTGGAGGTGGGAGGTTTGGAGTATGGAACTGCACCACCCTGTAGCATTTAGTAAGTGGGCTCAGAGCCTCCTCTTCTCTTTGGTGGCCAGGAGGGGTGGGACACAGACCTGTCATGCTGTCCCCTTCAAAGGGGACAACCAGAGCAACACAACCCTGGGCTCTCCCAAAGCCGCCCCAGGGCCATGCAGCTCTGCACCAAGCTTAAATTTTTATGGCACAGCAAATATTCGAGATCAGCCAACAGCGCTACAAGTGCTGCACGCCTTGTATGTGCTTGTGTATTTCATGGTATTTGATATAAAGTATTCAAGACAGACCAGCATTAAGAGGATTATTTCAGACAGCATTAGGAGTTAATTTACAGAAGATTAGCTCTAAATCAGGCAGATATCATAAGCAAATTAGCATCAGTTGTAAGAGATTCAGAATCAAAATGTGTGGTGGTTTTTAGTTTCTCCTTGTATCTGCTTGGTGGACGAGTAATATCTTTATTATACCGAAGTGTTGCATCTCAAATAGTGAAGCACAGGTATATTTTTTTCCTACATGCACTCTGTTTATTATGATGCTGGTATTTGGCAGAGAAATTGCTTAACTCCAAATACCTTCCTCTGAAAATTTTACATTTAATGCCATTTCTGGTTTGAGTAATGTTTTGTTTGGCCCTAGAAACGATGTCTCCATGGTGCGTTATAATACTTTTAAATAGGTAATATGCAGCTTTCCTTCAAAGTGGCATATTTAATCCTTTTTTTCTTTTAAAAGGAGTCACAATTTAATGCCAGCTCATAAAAATGAAGGAGTGTATAAAATGCTATGTACTATGGTGAAGATTACAGCTACTTAAAAATAGCTTCCTTAATATTTAAGCTTGTAAATTATGAATTTGTTGTACTTCCACAGGAGTGGTGGTTAATTTGTATTAAAAAGCAGATTGTGTTCTTCAGTCAGGTTTCCCGACGTAATTATGTGGCTGCAGATAGAAAGTCATAAGCATCTATCCAGTCCTTTCCCAGTATCGTGGTTTCAGAAACTCTTGCCCAGTTAGTGGAGAAGATGATGGAATTGATTGGGCCACAGTATTAAGGAATGTGCCCTGAGTTGTCCTTGGGATTCTGAAAGTTTTGAAGCCTACGAATGGAATCCCCATCTTTGGGAAATTTGTATTCACCTCTCCAGGAGATATTAGACTACTTAGTCTTCAGTGTGCTCCTGAACATTTAGTTTTTTAGCCGGAGAGGGAAATCTGGGCAGTTTCTTACATTTTTTCTTTTCTTGATGGACCAAACTCCTCTTGACAAGGTTGACCTGAGGTCATGAATGTCTCCCTGTGTTTGCTGAGAAAGAAGTCTTCACTCCTTCCATAAGATCACGAAAACTTACACCCAGTCTAAGCCAGGTTGGGCTTGCAGGTCCCTCCGGCTGCAAGATCTGCAAGTGCTCTTGCACTTTGACTTTGTGCCCTGTAGTTTTACAGAATGCATGGAGGCTTGGTGTGGTTATTAAACCAAGGTGTCTGAGGTCATAGGAAAGTAGAGGCATTTCTGCTCCCCTAATAGAAATACTGTAACATGCTGAAAAGAAAGTACTCTAATAGTGGCAAGTATCTGCTGTCAACTAATTTGATAGTTCTCTATCAGGTAAACTGTTTGTGAATACATCGATTCTTTTTATTTTTCACTGTTCTGTCTTCGCTATTCCCAGGCTTTCTCTGAACCAGTTGGGCAAAAATTGATTTTTATTTGTTCCACTGGCCTTGTGGAAAATTAGCTTATGAACTGGTTTTTGTAGGAAGACTCAAAGCACAGAACAGGTTGAAAAATAAGCCTATAGCAGTTCAAAATTGTTGTCTGAAATGTCTTCAGACTGGAAGGCTGAATTTATTGCTCAAAACAAGTACTAGCGATGTGGAGGTGTGCAGTCCTGCTCATTATCACTGGAAAAAGGGGAACCAAAAAGCACAGTAAAAAATTAAATTTTAATAATGCTAGTGATATTTTCTAAATCCTTCTTGACAGAAGGATTCTCATTATTTTTATCTGTCTCAGAGTAGGCTCTTTTAATGCCATCTCACAAATGGCCTTAGCCATGATTGTTTTCCTTTCTTTCATAGCATTTGAAAAAAAATGAATATATATACCAAAAAAGTGCTATTCTATCATTCAAGAAGTGCCATGAAATGGTAACATTTTGGATAGCACACCTTCAGGAACAATTGCTGCAGATGCCTTCGGGTTTTTACAAAAGAGGTCAACATTGTTAAGACAATTGTAGAAAAACTTGCTATACAAAAAGACGCCCAGTCAAATATGGTGTGATAAGGGGAAAGTAATGCAAGTATTGTGTTCAGCTTCCGACTTCAACACATCTCAAAGCTGTAGATTAGTCACTAATTAGAGTGAGGCAGGGTGAAAGATGTTACTTACCTTCATCTGTTCAAGATATGTTTTAGAGGATTCTAATTATCATGAAGATTGATAAAATGCAGATTTTAGACATTTTTGTTTTCTTTCAGTTGCACAGAATATAAGTTCAACCGTATTTATCGTAAAAGGCAATGTGCGATCATGTACATTCTTGTCATTTTATAGCTTGCATGCATTTCTTCTGCTGGAGAAATAATTGCTTTAGCTTTGGGTGCTGAGGAGGGAGTTGTGTTTGGGGCTTTTCTTCCTATTAACTGCTTGGGGACCAGGGCTTCATGCAACCAATGTGCTGAAGAATGCCATTACGCCGACAGCTGGGCTATCCACCCTCCCTCAGAGCTCTTTCTAAAGCACTTGTAATGTTTGTTAAGGCCTATGGTTCTTAGTCATGCTCAGGTGACTAAATATGTGATTTGTTCTTCTTGATACTTCAGTACCCTGAGAAAGGCTGGTTGGAGATTAGTACAACCTTGACTACTTCCACTTGCAGTTGCCACAACGCACATGATCTTCATTTTAGACTTGCTAAAGAGATCTGGTGTTACCTCTGCTTTGCATGAAATGAATTAAACTCTCTCCAGTTTTGGTTGGGGAGTTTCCATGGCCCCGGAAGCCACCCGCCGTTCCTCCTAATGACAGTAATAATTTGATTTGTTCCCTTTGTGGAAGGGGAGGACATGGAGACAGGAGAAAGTTAAAGTTGCAAGTGTACAGAGAAGTGCTCCCTGTCAGGGTCTTTCATCAGCGGAAGGATACTTTTCATCCTTCAGAAATACCTTCCCATGTGTTTTAAAAATAAGCTGTTAATAAAATCTTAGCTAGCTGAAGATGTACAGTACCGTTCCCTTTTGTCTTTTTATCTTGGGTCCTACATCCGTGAGTTCTTCTTTCAGGCTTTCCACATGCTCACAGTTTGCATGCTGACGTCTGCCTCCACTTGTCTTCCAGTCATTCCTGGAGATATCTCTCCTTCCTAGGATACTCGGTCAAGCTGTGTCCTCTCAGCTTCCCCCAGACTCTTGTGATCACCTGTTTACTTTGTGCACCTCCTGAGACTGCCAACTCCTTGAGATGGGACTCACACAAGCTATGATAGTTGCGATCCTGTACTCCAGCGTTGTTCATGTACTTTTGTTACATTTGGAATATATTGCAAGATACCCATTATGAGTTAGGTACCTCAGTAAGTATTTTAACTATCAGATAACATAACAATAATTTTATTTTTTTAATGGCAAGATTGTCAGAATATGACACAGCACGGTCAAAGACACAGTTCCTTAAGCCAAGGAAGCCCATTGAGTTTCAGGAAGTTTTCATTCCAGAAAGGGATGTCTCTCCTATCTCTCCAGAAAAACTGTCAAAGGAGAAGTATATTTGACCCAGGTCAGAATTCTGTGTGCAAATATAGCGTCCATTAATGAAGGTATTTTCTGACTACTTATTGATTAACATTATCGCTTTACTGGTGAGTTTCATCTCTGCGGTATCTCTGATTAATGGGAGATTACAGAGAACTTACAAAGTGATAATGCCTTTCCTGAATGATTTACCTTCAGATCTTGCAATCTTTGTCCAAGCAAATTTGATTTTTGGGAGAATTGTCACTCTTGTTTGGGCCTCATCTCCAGCTTTGAGGGGTATTCATCCTTCCTTAATCTGTAGGCATCTAACCTAGCCAGCTAACCTAACTGAGTAATTCTCCTGGGATGCATATATGGCCAGGAAAAAGAGAAAGGCAATTCAGAGCAGGACTCTTGATTATAGACACAGGGATCCAAGAGAGATTAGCTAAGTAGAATTTAGATGTTTAATGTTGGATAGCGTGACTACCTCCCTGCACCTGTTATTACATGACTCATTCTTTCATTCAAGGTCCAGGTGGAAACACATTGATGTGGTTTGAGTGTAATATTATAACTAGAGATTGCTATCCATGTTATTATGAGTAGATGGCCCCAGTTCTTAAGACTGATCTTTAAAGCTGGAGGATGAAGTGCTGCACAACAAATCAGCCCTGTCAACGGTGTCTTAGACACCTTGTATGGCCCATCTCCCTCAAAATACCTTGCTATTCAGCTAGAAAAATGCCATCGTTTTTTATTCTCCATTCCTCCATTTTGGTGGCTTTAATGTCATTATAATTACATAAGAAACCAGAACCTCCGTCCCTAAGGGAAAAAGAGGCTCTTTCAGGGAGGAACTCAGGGAACATGAGATGATAGGTTACTGCTGGAAATGACCGGTCTGGGGATGAAGGCCAGGCAACATTGCCTTTTTGGCATAAAGTAAGCCATGGGGGTCTCATCCCCTTTCCAGCATCCCCAAAAGCCTTTTTGCTTTTAGTTATACATCATCAGTTACAATGTAATTGGTTCTTCTGACCTGAGAACCCAAAGAGCTTGGACTTATTTTCAGAGTTTGGGACAAAGAGTGTGAACCCATGTTCACATGTGAAGAGCAAGAAGCATTCGGATAACACCCTCAGACACATGGTGAATATTTGGGTTATCCTATGCGGGGACAGGAGTTGGACTTGATGATCCTTGTGGGTCCCTTCCAACTCGGGACATTCTATGATTCTATGATTCTATGAAAGAGAGAGGAAAAAAACCTTGAGCATTTCCAAATTCTTCACTTTTTCCAAGGTCAGCTAGAAGAGGGCCAAGGAATTGTATGCAAGTTGTACAAATCTTTTTTTTCACCAATACTTGTTTTCTAATTTCAGTTGTTAATGATGAAAAATGTTTCAAGTCAGATACTTCCAAACAGCTGCAGTTCTGCTGGGCAGGGCTCTCTTTTATTTCAGTAGGTTGCCATGTCTTTATGTTTTGCCACAGCCTGTCTAGTTCCTGTCAGTTTCTTTATTTAAGAAAACCATTCTTAAACCTGAAAATGTGAAAGACAAATAGTTACTTGAACCACCCCCAGATACCCTGAACTTAGAGATTTACCATTATGTATCTAAGGATTTGCTTTGCCAGTCATAACATTTTATTCCCCTGTGTGGAGTCCAGTGCTTCCATTTGAAAGCTCCTGATATATGGCAACAAGAATGCTCTTATATGCAGTAACAAAGGTGTCTGTCCAGAAGGTATCTCACTATAGCTATATTACTTAAAGTTCACACTTCGTTTCTACTGGTATGTATATGCTTATGTGGCTAGACCTTCACTTTGTGTTTGTTTGAATCTAGTGATTTGCACATGAATATTGGGCACTTAAAAAGCACTTACTGGGGATTTGCATGTACCTTTTTTTCTGGCATGTTGGCAAAAACTGCAGACCACAAATAAAAGGGCACCCGAACATATAATGGCCAATATTCAAAGTGACCATAAAAAGTATACAAAGAACAAGCCTCTCTGCCCAGTAAACTGATAGGAATCACTTCTGGTTATATCTTAAATACACGTATTACAGTGAAACACTGTTGGACAGTGTTCCGTCATCAATCAGGCTGTGTTCTTGAGGACACAATTTTTTGAAATGCCTTCTTTAAGAATAAAGCCCTGTATTGTAATGAATGTGTGCTATCTGATCCCCCAGCCGTCTGTATTTTTTTTATTTGTGTCAGTGTCAGGGTTGAGCTTCTGTAAGAAATTTTTGCAGTATTTTATTAGTAGTCTTCATTATTTCAAGTTAAGAACACAAAACTAACTCTTTATGTACCCAGAGTCTGCACTGGTTCATTTATATCCTGTATTTTGTTAACATGATACCGTGATTGCTAATTTTCATGACAATTGTTATTTTACCATCAGAGCTTAATGGCAAGGCATCATTATTCAATGCTGGTCAATCAGGCACTAAGGCATGTGCAAGACATCAGCCTGAACCCATATAGATGTCGTGCACTCCCCTGCTAATGAATGCAGTTTTGTAAAAAGGTTTAAACACGGTTGGCATCCTTAATGTAAGGTTTGCAAAAGCTTGTTCAGGAACTGCTTTGTGTTTATACGGAACAGATCTAAACATGTCACAAACAGAGTTAGACCCATTGTGTGCATGTGTGTATGAAGCTACAGAGAGGAGCAAATCGCTTCGGGTTTTGAAATGTAGAAGAGCAGCACAATTTCTGCCATGGCAGGAGTTGGGGCAACTGATTTGCCAGGGACACCGGTGTTTGGTAATGGATGTGGGACTTATCCTCCAAAGCCGTGGTCATCGTGTGCATCCAAGAGGTGATCGCCGAAAGCAGATGATGTCACTAGGCTGCTCACAAAGCTGGCACTGCCTGGAGGGAGACTCCAGGGCAACAATGGTCAGAAAGGAGGAGCAGAGGGAAACTCAACAGGAGTAGGATGCACTTTCTGTATTGCTAGTCTAGTGCACTTTTCCAATGCACAGGTTAACATTACCCTTGCATCTGCTTTAGGTACTGTTTCTGTGTGGGTTTGCACCCAAATGTGGGTTACTGTCCATGATAAACTAGATGGGACTTGGTGTAAAAGCTCAGATTTTTCATCTCTTCTAACTCAAAGTAGAATGAGCTGAGTATGAAAGGAAGAGCAGACATTGGCTGTTAGTGAGCTCAGTATGCTGGGCTCCAGCAGAACTTGGTGTGACTTCAGTGCCTAAGCTGCGTCAACTAAGTGGTTAATTCATCTCATATCAACAGCACTATGATTCATAATGTAAACTTGAGGAATCCTTGATGTTTCAGTCACACATTCCTCTTAATTTGGCCATGCATTCTTTTAAAGCTACAGTGTGCTAACTTAATAAAATGCAGCATGCAAATGCACAAGTTTTTGCCTTCAGGCATTTTAGCCATGGATGTTTCAATGGGTGTCTTCTTTCAAGTATGTATTCTTTCTTAAATTATTTACTCTGTAAACATGCTTTGCATTTTCAAAGAAGAATCTGGGCTTCCTCATTCACCAGATTTCGTTGAATTTAAGGTGTAATAGAGATAAAAGACTATCATCTGCTTCTTGCGAGCATGTTAGCCTTCGGGATTTTTTTGCAGTGAATGTTAGCCCCATTTCTTCTCCTTTGGCATTATCACTCCCTCCCCCACTTAAATTCCTTGATGCCTTGCCTAGAGCAATACCCACTGGCAGTGTCTGGCTGTGACAGTACTATAGGCTTCCCTACAGATGGGTCCTGCCAATGCCAACCATTGTTCTACCACTGTGAGCTGGCTTGACTGTCTTGGATTACTCAAAACCCCCTTTCCTCTTCATTTTTTTCTTTACTCTGAAGGGTTGCCCTTGCCTGTTGACTTTGAGATCTGAAATGTGCTGACACCCAGAACTTGTGTTCTCTGTCTTCGCAGCAGCTCCTGGATTCAGATTTCAACACGCACTGCTTGCTAAGCCCTCCTCAAGACTGTCCTACTGCTACCAGAAGGCTCTGTCTTTCTCCTCCTAGCCCATCCTTCTGGCAGTTTGCAGTTAGTTTAATTTCACTTGCTCACTTGAAAGTAAAACAGTGAAACTCGATGTTATTCTTTTTTTAAAGATATAAAATTAATCTTTAACTGTGAGTTTGAATATTAAAAGTATATAATGCTTCAGTGCAGGAGTCTGTTGATAACATCCATCCTATTTCATGATTAATTTGTTCCTTTTAATATGATATTCTTTTGCTGCGCTGTGCAGATTAATTCAGATTCCTAGAAATTGAACTTTGATATGTATTTCCTAGATTCACACCGTAAGGGAACCATCAATTAGCAGATACAGGTGGCAGCACGCCTCGCTCGATCTTCTCTTGACAAGGGTTTTAGAGACGTGGACACTGACTAAATAATCTTGCAATTGAGTGTGTGCTGCCAGGGTATGAAAAATAAAGCATTTGGAGAATTTGTTGCTTTTCAAAATTTTTCTTTAAGTCTCAGATGATGCAGTGCTTTCTCAGTGGGCCAAAGACAGGAGGAGTCGATTTAAACACTCAGTATGTTATGTATGCCTTCGCCTAACTATGTCTTAGATTAAGCGAGTTTTTACTCACAGTTAATCCTTTGTAAATTAGCATTATGGATGCCTTGGGGCCCACATCCCACAAATAAAATGGTTGTCAAGCCAGCTGCACTGTGTATTACTTAAGGCTGAATGTTTTAAGAGTTTTCATGCTTTTAATCTATTTCACTGCTGAGTTTCAATTTTGCTGAGTGTCTTTTCAGGAGTGACGAGGGTGAGTGAGTAAATATATATTCTGGTCTTCATGCATTTGCCTGGCAAATAGTTTGTTATCAGGTGTTTGGCAGAGAATGTCACACCCCACCACAAAAGAGAAGCTTGTAAGTTCAGGTGTTAAACTGAAGTGCAAACCAACAAGAACCAATAGCCCTTAATTAGCTTTATTTTGTTAGCCTGCTACACTTTTTTCAGGGAAAGAAAAAAAAAAAAGAAGAAGAGTGAGAAACATCTCTCCCTCCTCCTCATCCTTTTGGCAGAGTAAATATTGCCTGTTAAGTTTGAATTAGCTGTCATCGCGAAAGAATTAATGCTGTGGTTGAGCCTTTCTAGTGAGGAAGGGAAAAATAAACGAGACAGATCTTAGTTCAGCTTTAAGTGATAAATGAGGACAAAGCAGCCCATTCATCTCCTGCTAGGAAAGTGGACACAAACACTAAAGCAGTTTTGCGGAAGACGTGTCAGCAAATGTGATCATTTTGTAACCTGTCAGGAGGATAGAGAGCTAGTCCTTTTAGAGTGTCACAGGGGAGGGTGTCTGTCTGATGTGACAGTTTTCATCCATCCATTTACTGTGCTTTTTTTAGGTGGGGGGTAAGCAAGGAGAGAGCTGGAGTTGGTTAAAACTGCATTTTTCTTTACACTTTGCAGTATAATTTATACGTATATCCACCCACGTCCAAATGAAAACCATTTCCCCAGGAAAACTCCCCTCTGCTCACTAGAGTTTCTTCTCTCTTTCACTGCGTGAAATATACTCATTTTAACACATCACATCCCCTGTCTTCAAGTTGTAGCCTTGTACTTGGTTTGATGTTTCACAAAACAGTTTTACCTCTTCTAATCATTGTTTGGTTGGTGAATTCTCTGTTTTGTTTTGGGGGGTTTTTTTGTTGTGTTTTGTTTTGCAGAAGCATGAGAGAAATAAAAATAATAAGCGTAACTTAGGGTTCTCCTGTTGGCTTTGTTTATGGTTTTTATATACCTCTCCAATTCTGAGTATATGCATCACGTACAAATAAGTATTGCAGAAGTTTCTTTTTCATGAAGAGCTATAAAAATATTCTTCCTCCTCTGTGAGAATGAAATAACAAACATCAAATTCTTAGAATCCACAATCCTCCCATTAAAGGCCTCAAATTCCACTGTTTGTTGATTTATTAATTTTAATTGACCTGTTAATTTCAGGCAAAATCTGAAGCAATGCTGTGTCTGATTTTAGACGCAGGGATTTCTCCCAAGAAATGATTGAACAATATTTGGGACTTTCTACTTCTGGCATCTTTTTGTTATTCTTAATTTCCATTTTTTTAATGCTACATAGAAAATGTAACATTTGCCTATTACCATTAGTAAAGATATGCTACAGAGACAGGCAGTGCTTTTACAACACAAGCTTCACAGTTTGACACTTGCTTCTTTATATCATCCTTTCCTTCAAAACTATCTTTTATACTTTTCCCTTGGTATTTTAGTACAAGTAAGTATCTCATTGACATGTGTTTCCTTGAAATCCTGTACCTTAATAGTAAAGTCCCTTGAAAATTAATAAATTGTTCCTATTCAGATTAAAAAAGCTGGGAAGATTTCAGAATGGCTTTTAAAAAATATAATGGTATTTACTCTTACAGACCACCCTGCTTGGATTGCATCAGCTGAAAACTAATTATTTTGTTTGTTCTTAGAAAATTAATAAATTGCAACATCATGTATTTCAGTTATTCTAATGTGTATTTATGCGTGTGCATAATTTAGAAAAGTCTAATTCTTTCCTGAATGCAAATGTTGGATTTAATAGCTGCATAAATAAAGGTTTGGAAGCACTGGTGACTGAAAAAAAGTAAAAAACCAATCAGGATACACGCAAAAGTATAGGAAGTCCTAAATTTGTGGGAACATGTCTTTTCTCCAAGATATCAATCTGTGTGTTTCTTATTACTATTTTTGTATATATTCTGCTATTTTGCTTTATTTTGTTTTATTCACTGCTTCTTTGTCTCTTCTGCTTTTTTCCAGGATCATCCAAAACCGCATTCTGATCGTTATTCTGGCAGTCGTCATCATCTTCACCACCATAATGGCTATTTTTTTTTCTGTCAAGGGACGCTGATACCTTTGTTCTTTGCTAAACAGCAACAAACTGCTTGTTCTGAGTAATTAAGACAAAGTGGTCACATGAATCATGCTCTTGCACTGACAGAGTCTCCCTCTCTTTCCCACTATTCAACTCAGGTGCAAGTGGTGTGAAGTATTTTGTATTATTGATGGCATAGGTAATGGCATGTGAGGTTTATTTTTTCTTGAACTTTTTTGTCTTTATCTGAGTGTTTTCAGAATCTTAATATTTGTTGGGGTGAGGGCTTGTTCCAGTACAAAAAGACTTCACATGTGTCAAGTTCCCAATTAGCCTGTAAGTTTCCAGAGTTTAGAGAGGGAAGAGGGGTCTTTGCACTTTTCTTGCTCTACGTGGAGTATATGAATACCAAGCAGTATCTGACCTTCTGTGGTATAGAATATAAGGAAAGCCAAGACCAAATGAT